>JAOANR010000001.1:31305180-31368832 GCA_030278955.1 Hygrophila difformis | reverse complement strand
ACGTTTGAAACCCCATTTTGAAACTGTTAATGGTTTAAAGATTTTGAAGTTAAAACTGGAAAAGAACAAACTGATGAACATTTGGGTATTGTTTTGAATATCTTGATGTTATTGGTTTGATTGATCTTGATGTGACTTGCACAGTGTTGTTTTGGGTGTAATAAAAGAGGTAAGATCTTTTTGGGCACATTTGTTCTCATGTTAGAAATCTCATGGGAATAAATGTTTGTTTGTTTATGGAAACATAGTACAAACACCCAATGAGAAGCTTCCACTTTTAATAAAAGCAACCCTTTAGAAAAGACAAAAAGAGTTATTTTTGTTTAATGTTTGACTTGAAGTTTTTGTTCCTAATGGAACACTAGTGTGAGTAAGATAGCAGTATTTTTGTCACCCAACTGCTATCCTTTTCAAAATCAAAAATGGGACCACTCACATCCCACTTTTATTAAATAAAATAAGTCAACCATTTTAAAATTAAAAACAGTGTTTGCAAATTTTTGGATGCTCTAACTGTCCAAACAGTTCGAGCTATCCAGAAATAGCAGATCCGTTCCGCCACGTCTTCATTGCACATTCCAATATTCGAGCATTCCATTTCCATCTGTCCATCTCATTCCACTTCCAACAAGTGTCTCGGACTTGTTTAATAAAATTGAAAAACTTTTGGGCCCAATGGCCCATTAAAAAGATTTTAGGCCAATGGCCAATTTTATTTTATTTTGGGCTCCTTAGCCCATTTAAAACCAAATATTGTTTACATGTGCTTTAAATCAAAATTCAAGTCAGAAATTTAATAATCTCACATCTAGAGCAAAGCTCTAAATGTGAGGATGTTGGTTTCTGAACCTGAATAATTTCTGAAAATTATAAAAATTGGATTCATCACTTTTTATCTTTTCAGGGGTAATCCTCCCATTCCAGATCCCGCACCAGAAGGAACCAAGTTGCTGGACTTACCGCTCGAACTCCTTGGTGAAATTCTCTCCCGAATAGGAGAGGATGAAATCAGGGAGGTGTTTGCCGCACAACGGATATGCAAGAAGCTCAGGGATGCTGGGAACCTTGCCATCGTGTACAAGCGATGCGAGGTTGACTCCTCCACTGTGAAGAGATGGCAAGAAAGGATCCGTTGGCAGAAGGAGAGATTCCTGCGAACATGCACAGCGGCAGGAAATTTCAATCTCCAGATCATTCCAGCACTTATGGCATTTGCAGAAGGGAATGAGGAGCAAGCCTGTGAACTGCTGCGCCCAGGAATTGAGGACAACCATAAGGCATCAATCTTCACCCACGGACTGATGCTTATGAGTAAGACGGATGAAGGCCAAGTTGAACAAGGGATCAGAATGATCGACAGGATGGTGACAGATCGATCAGTTTTTCGGTATACGTCCACCAACGTCCTCGCTTGGATAACAGACAACCCAGACACCCCACAACTGTGGGCGGGCCAAGGAGTCAGAGTCTACTGCCCAAGATGGCATGCACCTCTGAGAAACCGCGATTGGTGCCTGCGTTGTGAGCTTTCCAGCTGTGTCCTCTGGCTCCGATACATGCCCTGAAGAAAGAAAGAAGAATCCTAGTCCCACTTTACCTTGCTTTATTTCATTTCCGTTTTAGTAGTAGTAAGCTGCAAGGGATTCCTCCTTTTGTGTGTGCAGGTTTGTACTAACTGCACGAGAATCCCTTGCCTCGGATGTATTTATTTGCTTTCCCTAAAATGGAACTCAGCTTTTGAGACCACTGAACAATTCTTTACTTGCTTTCTTTCTGAAAAAGATGTCTGTACAGTCCGAGATGAATAAGTGACTATCAGGCCAAAAATATGCTGTTGACATACTTAGTATGTCAGCAGTGCCTCTTTACTGCTTTCGATTGAATAAACCAGCAAAAATATGCATAAACTTGCTCTAAATTCACATGTTGAATTTAGGCTTGTGATTAAATTTTCAAACTTTTAAATTGGGATAATATAATTGAAGACATGCATGAAATGAATTCCTGAGGTTTTGAGCTATAAAAATTTAATGATGCGATCAGCTTATTGGGTAATAAATCCGCATGTTAGAGATTTTGATTGAATAAATTGTTAGAATTAGGCTTTGATTAAATTTGAGAATATTGTATGACATGAATCAACCCAACCTTGTGAGATTTGAGCCATGAGTCACTTTTACTCATTTATTTTCTTTGATGTGTGAATCTTTTTGATTAAAGGAAACTAGAACTTGCAATTGGGACCGATTCAAGACCACGCCATATTCCAAAAATCGAGCATATGATCGAGGCACCTAGAAAACCCAACTTTTGGCCTTCGTTTGAAATCCAAACCCAAAAAATATTTTTCCCTTCAGGATTAACCAATTTGAGCCTATAAGCCTAATTTTTCTTTGAAGCCCTCTATATTGTTCCTAGCCCTACAAAAAGACCAAAAAAAATTCAAACCCAAGTGTGCAAGGATAAATTTTATCAAAGGCATTAAACTTATGATCATCAATTCATGTTAATCGGTATCTCATAAACCGATTCAAAAAAAAAAAAAAAAGAAGAGGAGAGAGATGTTGAGTTTCATTCAACAACAATAAATTGCAAATGACAAAGCAAATTAGACATAGTCTAATGTCATGCAATAGAAAAGAAAAGCAAAAGAAAGAAATATTGATGATCATAAATTTTTAAATAAAAATGTGCCAAGTCATGATAGATTAACCCTTGTCACTTCTTAGCCCAATAATTTCCCTTTCCAAGCTAATGTTACAACCGTATGCCCCATTATAACCCTTAAATAAGACCTCATGATCTCGATTTGAAGAAATGAGCCGGTGGCGAGTTGGTCTGATTGCAAGCTTATGGGATAATTTAATTAAATTTGATTTTGAGCGTTCATGATTAAATACCCAATTGAGAGTGAGTGAATTTTCCGATTCTCTTATATGTGAGGCTCTGTCTTATTGCACATGTTCGTGTCATCCTCTAATTCTCATCCCTAATCCTTGCATTTTTCAAACATGATATTCATGAAAGGTTAATAATAATGTTTGATTTGTAGGCCCGATATAGTGAGCAAGTATCATTTCATTAAACACTGCAATCAAGGGAGTTTAATACTTGTAATCTTTGATTGTCTTATCCCAATCCAAAAAGAATGTGATTTATGAAGCCACGAAAATGAATTGAATATGTAGAGTCCGTGCTCTTAGGAACATTGACTCTGACTGCTCGGGGACGATCAGTATTAAATGTGAGGATGTTGATAATGGCCAGAAATGACCATTATTTTCAATCCATTTCCGTGTCTTAAACGGGCATTTGATCGCATTCCGGTTTTACATTAAGTAAGAAAGCATTCGAATTGGACTGATTTATGCATAATTGTAAAAATATTGAGCTGGTGTGAAAAAGGCATAAATATGTAATTTTATTACATATTTATGTTAGAAAAATCCAAAAACATGAGAAAAAGAAAAGAAAGGAAAAAGGAATGAAAAGATGGGCAAAAGAATAAAGCAAGCCCACAAAATACAAAAAGATTGGAAAAAGATAGAAAAGCCCACAAAAAGAATATCTTCGGCCCATCTGGCCCAATCCAGCAGGCCCATGAAGACCTTTGTCGCGGAAGCCCTTTGTCGCGATGCAGGGTTCCGCGACAAAGGAGGGTTCCGCGACCAAGCAGCTCAGAAGAAGAAGGAAACCAGCCAAGCCCTTTGTCGCGATGCCCTTTGTCGCGATGGCATGCTCCGCGACAAAGGCATGTTCCGCGACCAAGACACCCAATTAGAGACACAAGACCCAGTCGAGAAGCCTTGCCACATGCAGTGTGTTCCGCGACCAAACTTGATGCTCCGAGACAAAGCTGTGATGTGTGTGATGTCTTAACACACAATGGGCTAGAATCAAGGCCCATGGGCTTAGGGTTACACTTCTATAAATATGAGGTGTTTCCCATGAGCTAGAGGTTGGAATTTTGTTGATTAGAGCTCTCTTGAAGACAAGCTTGGGTTTCAGCTTTAGGTAGTGTAGTTTAGTTTTTATTTTTTTGTATTATTTAATTCTTGTTCATAGTTTAGCTTAGTTAAGGATTTATTTCCTGTTTTGTGCTTTCCAGTAGCCTTAGATAGCCACTTTTATATCATGTTTTGGTTTCTAAACTCTTGTTTTAGGGTTTGTAATACCCAAATCATGGGTATTAACAAAACCCCTTTAATAATATGGGAAAACATTCATCATTTGTGTCCCAAATCATGAAATGGGTCTCACACCCCATGGATTTATGCTTTCTTTTTCATTTTGGGGTCACTTGACCCCCATTAAGCTATTTTTATGTTTACTGTTAGCATTTTATGGATAATGTTGTGTGAATGTGTGATCAAACCCTAGATTAGGACTCTTGCTTTATTTTTAATATTCTGTCCAGTTTTGTTTAAGCATATTCTTCCTTATTTTGAATGTTTCTTGTTTGTTTTTAGCTTAGAATAGCTTTTTGATCTGAAATAGGGTGAGATCACGCTGTTTGCATGCCACTGTTCATTTCTGCTTTTTCTGACTTTTGTCCTGAATCGCCTTTGTCGCCAACCGCCTTTTGTCGCGGAACCACGTTCCGTGACAAAATGGTCGTTCCGCGACAAAGGTGTCTAAAGACACTTGTCTCCATAATTTAAAACCCTTTGTCGCGGAACACCTTATCGCGGAGCCACGTTCCGCGACAAAACTTTGCATGCATAGCGACAAAGGAGCCAAACTCTTGCATTTTGTCTGCATGGCTTTTTGTCGCGAAATCATCTTGTCGCGGAACCACGTTCCGCGACAAAATCCCATTCTGAGACAGAAAAATTATGCCATGTTCCTTATCCTTTGAACACTTTGTCGCGGAACCACTTTGTCGCGGAACCACGTTCCGCGACAAAATTTCCATGCATAGCGACAAAGGTTCAAATGCTTTAAGAATTTTCTGAAAATCCTTTGTCGCGAAACACTCTTGTCGCGGAACCACGTTCCGCGACAAAATTTTGCATAGCGACAAAGAAGCGTTATGCTGCCAAAAATTCTAAAAACTTGTCGGGATACCCATGTCGCGGACCTCGGTCCGCGACAAAATTTATGGTATCGCAACAAAGGTTCCCCTCTCTCTATTTAATCTCAAACAACCTTCATTCTCTTCCTACATTATATTGCAACACTCACATCATAACCCCACGGGTTAAGGTGTAACATTCTGGAATTGCAATATAGGGTGTTATGCTGCCCAAATTTTGATTCTCCATTTACATCACTTAATTAATTGAACCCTTGAGTCATTAATGATTAAAGAGTGAGATTAGCAATAATTACACATCAATAATCACCATGATTAAAGGACCTTTGTTCAATTGCCATTAAAACACTCCTCTATAAACAAAATCTTGATGGCTTAAACAGATAATCCGGACTGTAATTAATTATGGTAGGAAGGATTATTTAAGATCATCAATTGTGGACCCAATCCACAACCTTGCATGAGAAACCAATGTCTCTCATACAAGGAATCTTCTTTTATTTCTTGTTGATTTTGTCTTTGCGTGTTGTGTGTAACAATTAGTAAAGAATACATCAGATTAATGTTGGCAGGTATTCCCTCATGGATAACTAGCTCGTAATCTGAGTATTAATTACTAAGTGTTATTTTGCATGGTCTGGATGAATGTCAGTGGAAGCCTAGGCGGTTCGCCCATCCGGGGTTATAATAGCTGCTCGGCTGACTCCCATCCAGATACAGTTTTATTTTTCTTAGCTTAATTTCCAAACCCAAATTCCAATCTGTAGTGGGAGTCAGTTGGCATCAGTCAATGCCAACTGACGATCATTATAGAAGGGAAGCATGTAGGTTTTTATCCGGATTCACAGACAGTGGAGACCCAACTGGTATTGACACCACCATTATAGGGTCTAAGCTGTCTAAATCCACTCCATCCGAGTAATTGGGAAATTGGACAGTAGATGTTTACAGTCCACCTGATTATTCTGCCATTACTTTGGTCCCTTGACCATGTCACATCTGTGTTTCACATTCTGTCTAGACCCGCATCTATATTTTGGGTCAATTAATTTTACACTTCCCTATATCCTTATGCATGATAATATTATGTACTATTGTGGTCTGTACTTATTTTGGGATCCTTCCCTTGGACAATAGAAGTCTAGATCTTAAACAGATATTGTGTATTAAATTTCCAACAAAAATCTCTTTACAAAATCCGGATCTGAGTAAGGGATAAATTCCTCAGTTATGACTAATTCATATTCTGTCAAGGGGTGTATTTTGGGAAATTAGAAACAGATTCAGCGATTAGGTCTCGCCTAGACTGAAAGGGTCTGTGTTTTAACTGAGAGTCTAGTACCTGATAGGGAATGATTTTCAAATCCTTTATTTTCCAAAATTGCTGGTTGTTGGAAATCTAAGATTGAGTGCTACACCGAGATGGGGTCCACTTGGACTCAAATACAGTGTAGTAAATAATCTCAGAGGAACATCATCCAGGCCTTGGTTATTTTCTAAGATAAGGTTGAGTTTTCTTTCAACTGCTATCCTCTTCTGCCAAAGCTTATTTTTGAGTCCTGAGTGAGTGCATCCGGAACGAACTAAATCATTAGTTCGTTTCATTAGTTTGTATCTCATAATCACCCGGAAGGAAGTGAACACTGCGAGCATTTCACCAAGAGCCGGGAATTCTTGATCCATACCCAGTCATCTTGACTGGATGCTGTCTTTTACTACCAGGGTCAGATTTTCAAAACCTCCGAGTGATAGACTTTAAATGCTTTCTTTACTGCTTTCTTTTAACCGCTTTCATTAGAGGTCACTCGGTTGTATTGAGAGTTGTGTAACTGCTACTAGGATTGACAGTTAAGGGATAGTTCAGAACTTGATTAGAATCTTTGGGTGTGACATGGGAGAATGATAGTAGTACTTGGCATTTCAATAAATGATATGTCGGGTGTTGCTTTTCCACCACCGATGAAGTAACACACCCAGGCCAGGGCAGTTACAAATCTGTGGTGTCTTAGAATTTGCAGTCTTAAGAACATGTAAACTCATATTGTAAGTACTTGTCTGTTAAAGGGAAAGCATAATTGAGAGCATGAGACTTAGCTATCTGATAGAATCATCCCAAACAAAGATCTGTGTATAAAAATGGAAGTTTATTACTGCTGTATCTAAATCTTGTCCGATTTTCATTCTTTTCTTCCTGTCCCTTCTGTCCACATTGTGATTCAGCTTCACGGTTGGCACAATGTAATTTTTCCCTGCTTTCATAGATAATGTTTATCGCATTCTTAGAATAATCTTTACCCGCTTTTTAGAATAGATTTATTCGCTCTGTAGAGTAAGATTTAAACGCTTTTATAATCTAGTTTAAATTCATGTCATTAGTTATTAATCACCTTTCAAACCTATTGAGCAATACGAATGGAAAATCTAGTAAAACGATGTGGGCCCTGCTTCTATCGCACATCCTCCAGTGAACGATCCGGTCTTACTATAAATTACTGCAATTTTTGACACCGTGCGCTTTCGGGCCACAGTTTCTTAAACACGAGCAATAAAAACATGACTACTTATAAATATATCCCTAATCACAACCCCGCCATCATAAATTGGTTTCATTAAATAAAACCTGAACCAGGATCATGATTTTTCGGAAAATACTCATGTAGTGGGAATCTGTCAAAAGTTTCATGGCAGGAAATCTTATGGCAAGAATTGATGAGAAGTATCATGGCATATTTGTCGGGGATCCTCAGTGTGACAGGCTGAAGGTCAACCTATCCCGGCTGTGCCATGAGATTTGTCAACATTTCATGACAGAGAGGACCACAGCGCCATCTGAAACCAAAGCACCACACTTGAGTAATAAAAAGACTAATAATCTTGGTATATCCCTAAACCCTTTCCCGTGAATCATAACTCTTTTCTTTTAATAAATCTAACCTGGTATATTTTGGAAAATGCTCGTGTGGACGAAATTGTCAAAAGTTTCAGATCCCCACCTACGACGCTAACCTATGTTTCACGCCGTGAGGAGAGAATCACTACGTACAGCTATAATTATCCAGGTTACGTCGCAAGATTACACTTACAACGCGATCCTATCACTACGACGCTAACCTAGTTTCACGTCGTAATGATGGCTCATGACGTAACCTTCCCAGGAGCTTCACGATGTCCCGTACTCCATGCTGCATCCTTACGTCGCAAGACCACCTTTACGACGCTAGACTAGGATCACGATGTCAATATGGCTAATGACGTAACAATTCCAGTTTTATGTTTCCTTGTATTCTTTTTGTTTAAAACACTAGTAGGGTTGTTTAATCCAGTCTCTAGGGTTTTCCTCTATATATATGAGGTCCCCTACTCATTGTAACCTACTTTGATATTTTTGAACAACATCACTGAATCAAAGTCACCCTTGAGAACATTCATTGTGTTCTCAACAATTTGTGAAAAAAATTTTCGATTTTCTCACACCATTGAAGAATGGAATTTATTTCAATGGCTCCAATGGAAGATCCACTCATGAAAATTCTATTTTTCTTGTCCATCTCCTTCCTTGTTCTTCATCCGAGGACCAACTTAGCAAGCAAACGATCCATGGCACCTGGTCACCACAAATGGAACACAAAGGAGAGCCAGCAAGGCTGCGCTTATAGCGAAGTCAATTACAAGGCAAAGCACCGTGTCCGATGAGCCAATGATTCACACCCACCTTTTCCGGAATAGCCTGACACCACATCCATTTCCAATCACCATCATCTTCAGTTGCTGTCATAAGCCAAGAATAAACTGAATTTATAGAATAAATCCACTTACTATCCCATATCCAATGTAACAGATCTGCCGCCCCTTCATTCAAGAATGGAGGTGGATTTTGCAAAAGCCGATTCCTCACCTCTTCCGGAAGCAAATATACTATATCCAATTGCCAACTCCCATTTAGGATTACATCCTTCAGCCTCAAATGCACATCATTAAAATGCACATACGACAAAAGATCCGCCAGGCAATTTCCCTCCCACCAAGGTGAATACCACAGCGAACCATCACCGCTTCCAATGCGAATACCGAACCCCTGGGCCAATAGACCGCCCACCTTAATCAACCCCTTCCAAATTTTAGTAATATGATAATGATCTCACGGGAGTTTCCAACCTATACATTGCATGCGTCACCTTAACCCAAAGTTTATCAGAATCCATAACTAGATCCCATATAAGACGTTCCACCATCGCCACATTCATCTCCCTACTTGTCCTAATTTCAACTCCTTCCAACCTTCAAGGCTTTGTAACCACCTCCCATTTCACATGATGTAGTCATGTATTTTTACTACCCTTCCAAATCCACCGCCGAACAATCTTGACAATATTATTACAAACGGTTTTTGGCAACAAATGCAACTGCATAGTGTAAATAGGTAGAGAATTGAGAACACTCCTAGCCAATGTGATCCTTCCCGCCTTGTTTAATAATACCCCCACCCAAGCAACCAGCCGAGCCTCAAGCTTTCTAATCACTGGATCAAAATGTGTCACCTTCATATGACAATGTACAATAGGGAAACCCAGATACGATCCCAACTCCGACAGCACCTCCACTCCAAGTAGATTATGCAACCAGCTCTTCTCTAGCGAGGACATTTGATTTGAGCAGAAAGCACATGATTTCGATGCATTCATTCTTAAACACGATCGCAAACCAAATCTTTCTAACACCTCTGCCATACACCTCATACTCATTTCCTCTAACTCTGAACAAAAAATTAAATCATCTACAAACATAAGATGCGATATCCCCACCCCCTCCCTCTTTGTACTTCATCTAAAATTGCACGAGACAACTTCTTCATGACAATCACAAATAGATAAGGAGATAACAGGTCCCCTTGACGAAGGCCACGCTCGGCCCTCACCATCCCAATGGGGCTCCCATTCCATAAAATGGAGAAACTTGCCGAAGACACACATGCCATGATAATCTCACGACATCCCCTCGGCAATTCCAATTCCTCCAAACATGCTGACAGAAATTCCCACCTCACCGTGTTATAAGCCTTCAAAAGGTCTATTTTAATAACAACAACCTTATA
Organism: Hygrophila difformis; assembly: GCA_030278955.1. Taxonomy (NCBI): domain Eukaryota; kingdom Viridiplantae; phylum Streptophyta; class Magnoliopsida; order Lamiales; family Acanthaceae; genus Hygrophila; species Hygrophila difformis. Next base: position 31,358,705 of record JAOANR010000001.1, on the reverse strand, counting down.
TGTAGACCTCGAGCTCTCAATAGTGGATACAATTTCTTGCAATAACACCCCATTATCTAACGTTACTCTCCAAGGAAGAAACGCTGACTGAAAGGGACTTATGACACCACATAAAATTGGGCGAAGCCGCTGCACTAATATTTTAGTAATCAACTTAAAATTAACATTGCATAACATAAGAGGTCGAAATTGCACAATGCTGCAACGAATCTCCACCTTTGGGAGCAAACACGAAAATGCATGTCCCAATTTGTCAGGCAGTCGCCTAGTTCTCATGGCATTCAGTACCATATCAATCACCGGTTCCCTTAAAAAATCCCAATATTCTTTAAAAAACGTTGTTGGAAATCCATCAAGCCCCGGAGCAGCGAGTGATCGCATGGAATTCAAAGCCCCCTCCACATCATATGGCGTGATCTCAGCTTCCAAACTCTGCTTATGCACGTCCACCGGTGGCTCCCATCGTAGCCAACTCCTCGCCCACCGCATCCCCAGCCACCTGCCTGAAGAACACGGTAAAATGATCAACAGCATGTTGATGCAGCCTATCCGGATTCTCCTCCCAAGTCCCATCCAGTAGTTCCAGCCCGTAGATTCTCATTCTCCTCATATTCACCTTTGTTCGGGCATGAAAATACCAGGTCTTCTGTTCGCCAAGACGAATCCATTTATCCCGGTATTTTTTATGCCACAATATTTCCTCCTCAATGAGCACGACTTCCTGTTTTCTTTGCAACTCCATCAGCAGCCGCCACATCCAAGCCGAATCAACATAAACAAGTCTTTTCTCCACCCCCAATATCCGATTCTTCAGCTTCCGCTTTCGATCCCGAATATGTCCAAACACTTCTTTATTAAATACCATCGATTTAGCCTGAACAGACTCCAGTATCCCCTGAATATCGCCACTACCACCATCCCTACCCTTCTGAACAACTTCCTTATATGATTGATGATTACTCCACGTCGCTTCCCAACGAAACAGTGGCCTCACACAGTGCTTAAATCTATCCCCACATAGTAGTTGTAGTGGAAAATGATCAGAACCAATTCTTGAAAGATGCACAATTCGACCTTCCTCAAAATACTTTAAATCATGTTAAAAAGAGCATTCTTTTTCGTCCAAATCTAGTGCAAAGAAGCGAACATTTTTAAACTTAGTTCCAAATTGTATATGGAGAGAATAGTATGGTATCGGATTTCTCCCTTTTAAACCTATAAACACCACATTATGTGGATTGGACTCCCACCATTTTACTAGCCTGATGACTAGGTTGTTCAGGAAAAAAAATATAAATAAAATAAATAAAAAAAATGAATACCCACATTTTTTGCCAAAAGCAACTAAATACAATCATAATTTCAGTTATTGTTGGGCATGTGTATGTGCCATGTGGTTCCGGTTGACTCAATCAAGAAGCGTCAACCTGTAGTATTTCCCATATCACATTCTATTGGGTTTAAATTATTCAACTTGTCCAATCATATAAAATCCACCTTTGGATCACAATTTGGATTTGAATTGTTGAGTGGACATATTCCTCGTAATTTTTAATGTAAAAAAAAAAAAAAGGTGAAAATAGCAGTCACAATATAATTTTGAAATCCACACTGCACACTACTACATTTTAGAACCACAATACCAACAACACAATAGCTCACTATTACATACAGCAATCTCAAATAACTTATACTAAGAAGCTCAATCGTAGCCCCAAAAATATAGCAGATGCCAATACTCACTAATGAATTACAGTAATATTATACTCAAAGAAAGCATCGCCGTTCGTAGTATTCAAAAACACCGTCCTAATTCCGAGTATGCCACGGGCCAATCGGAACTCACCGGACCCTCCGACTATCGACAGCTCTCGATACGGTTGCATGTATGCGTTATGGCCGATGACGCTCAAACTACTCCCATTATACGCACCACCAATAAACACAAGATCGAAGGTCATTTCAATTCTTACCACGTCCAACGAGACAAAAACAAAGTGACCTTCGACTCGGCCCACGATCTCCGCGTTCGGGTTGGGAGCGGTTCTTACCGGGTCATCCAGAACCGAAATCATACCGAAAAACGTAGGTGATGTATTAGCGGAACTGGGCGCGGCCACTACGATATTTGTCGGGAGAGGACCGCTTAGTATGTCTTGAGCATACAATTGAAGTTGGGTCACTTTCGGAACACGTGTAAGGTAGCCGAGAGCCCATTTCTTGTCTGCAAGGAGGTCTCCATGAGCAGCAATGGCTACGGAGAAAAGCACCACGAAAAGAAGTACTGCAATGTTAGTTTTCCCCATGTAGCTCGGTTTTGTGCAATGAATATTGACTACTATTTGATAGGTAAGTTGAGGATGAGGATAATGATCAGAATGGGCATTATATATATATATATATATATATATATATATATATAAAAGAGGTTTTTTTGTTTTTTTAAGTAGCAAGTGGGGACGTTATTTACAAAGTTTGAATTTTGCTCAAAGAAATTCTGCTATGAATTGAATAAAATATGCACAGATAGGGGCATATATGAGAACTATATAGTAGTAGTAGTATATTATATAAGTATATTGAAGGTGTGTTGAATATTATTCTATTACAGGGGTTTTCTTTTAGATTGAGAGTTTGATAGAGTATTATGAATTTTAAAAAGTCTGTAGGCTCAGAAAATTAATAAACTCGATGTAGAATTTGGCTGACTTCTAATTTTTAAGAAAGTTTATTAAAATCTATAAAGAATTTAAATCCATATACTATTGAATACCTTAAAATTTTTAAATACTTTGTAAAATATGTATTGAATACTTTTAATTTTTCGAGATTTTTAAAGTCCCTGTTTTTTTTTTTGGCTGCATTTTAAAGTCCTGTTGAATACTTCAAAATTTTTAAAAAAATTTTTAATGTAAATAAAATATACTCGAATTTTAAAAGTCTAAAAAAAATCTATAGTCTTAATTGAATACACTCTATTAAATTAGGCCACTATAAAAATACTTTTTTTTTATTATTATTTTAGGTCACTCAAAATACCAATCGTAAAAATAGAGCGCTACAATAGCGCTGTATTGTAAAAATAATTCACTTACAATCTCCTCTATTTTACTATTGCTATTTATCTCTCTGTTGAATAGTATTTAGGACGACGGCGGCAGACATATTGGGTGAAAACGTGCAACGAAACGGAGAAAGGATTACACATGGAATGAATAGCACAGCACAGTGTCTTTGAAATTTATGCAATAATTTGGTTGAAGTCAAAGTTCCAACACTATCGTAGCCTTTAGTTTAATTTCATTACACACGTAAGAAACTGTGTGTTGCTGCTGTCTGCATACTCAAGTGGATCTCATTATAAAAACATATCTTATGTAGTCATTGTTACATCTTTGATATTTTGATTTTCAATTTTGACTTTTATTTTAATTCAATTCTTTTAACTTTTCACTTTTAAGCATCTCCAATGGGCGGGAACCGCCGCCTCAATACTTTTTAATTGAAAAAATTGAGAAACAAAATTTAAATCAATAATTTTGATTAATCTCATGTTACATCGTTTAAGATCTGATGGGACCAATTCGGAGACAATTAATGAAGTTGTGGCACCGAATTAGAAAACTCTATAATTATGGCACTAAATTGAAAACTTAGCAAAGTTACGACATCATTTTGGCATTTTTTCATATATTCATTTATGATCAATAAGAATTGTCCCTTTAATTTGTATGTCACCAAAAAAAAGAATTGTCCCTTTGTACTTTATACGGCATGGACTTCCATCATTCATTTCTTAGTATATATAGTTATTGAACAAAAAAAAAAATTACTCCCTCCGTCCCATTAATTCCGTCCCACTTTTCCTTTTTGGTCCGTCCCACTTCAATTGTCTCATTTTCTTTTTAGCAAATAATTAAATACAAACTCACTCCCACCATATCACATCAATAAATAAATATATTAAAATTCCAAACACACAACTATCACATCACACATTAATAAATCAATTAAATATTCAAACATTCCAATCATATCACAAAAATTCCTAATTTATCCCCACTTTAAACACTAATCTACCCCTACATTAAATACTAACTATCCCCACATAAAAAACCGTGTCCAAAAGAAATGGGACACTATTAGTGGGATGGAGGGAGTATACCAATAAGAATTAGATTTTCTTTTAACTGGATTTTAAAAATTTTATAAACATTATCCTCGATAGAATATAGGGATGAAAGCCGTAAGGTAAATATCCGACCAATCTAATATCGTATTTGAATCCAAGTCCGAAATTTACTGTCCGGCCAGATAGTTCAATATCCCTATCTGAATTTGAATCCAAATTTTAATATTCGTATCTTATTTGCAGAATTAACGGCCCTTCTTCTTGGCCTCCGATCCGTTTTGTAGTTGGAAAGGGTTATCGAAAGGTGTTGTGTTACATGGATTCTCTTCTTGCAATTGGCCTTCTTGGTTATTGGCCTGTCTCTCACCTACATATATCGTTACTTCGCCATATCAAAAATTTGAAAGAATCCTTGACTACTGCTTAGTTCGGCATGTTCTTCACGAAGGAAATATGGTTGCCGATTGTCTAGCTAAACATGCATGGCGCCTCTCTGGAATAATTCTACATAATGTGGGCCTTCCCCCGAGCTTAAGAAATGGGACATTAGCGACGGACTCTGCCGTTTGGTTCCCCAGAGTTAAGTTTCTACTAGTTTTTTCCTTTTGTTTTTCTTTTCCTTAACTTTACGGCTTTTTCCCTTTTTTTATTCCTTGTTATCTGACTTCGACTTCTCCAAAAAAAAAAAAAAAAACCCAATCGTATCTGAATTCGGTGGAATGTTGCTAAGATACAATCCAATTGAGTTCATACTTCATGTGTTTCAGCCACAACATGCAATTTTAGCAAGAGACATTGAACATTCTCTATATGAAAATTAAATTGTTGAATGGAATAAGATACATAATTGACATAAAAAACAATAAACAAATAAATCCCTTATCTGCATTATTCTTTTATAAAAATTAAAAAATTATCAAATATCATATTAAATTTGTTTCTGTCATATATCCAATCTGTATTTATATCCCGATATCCGTATCATGCATATCCGAATTCGGAAAAAAAAAAAAAAAAAAAAAAATTGGATAATATAGGTATCCGATACTATCCGATCGTATCCGTACTATTTGCATTCCTAGTAGAATGAGACTAATATTGAATATATTTCGATATGTTTTTTGTTATATTAAATATGGACTATTAAATTTAAATATATAGCTGAGAGAAAATTTTGAGGATGATTCTCGATCTATTGGAGATAAAATGGAGGTGAGTTTTGAGATTGAATCTGAAGCTGGTGTGGCAGAAGTGACTGTATGAAGAACCCATATTTGAGATGGTTAATAATCTCATGACGTGGCGTGGTGGCTAAAATTGAGTTTGTTAGGTTCCCATCTCACGCAAGTACTATTCTTTATGCTGTGGTTCAAAGAACCAAGTTCAAACTATCACAGTGAACACACTAATCAAACAAACCAGTGTAAACACAGATTCATGCACAGCAGAAAGACTTAAACATAAAAGTAAAGAGCATAAAGAATAAATGAGACACAACAAGTTGATGACCCAGTTCGGCCTTCGGCCTACGTCTGGGGGATACCAATCCAGGAGGATATTTACTATGTGTTAACTTATGGCAAACAACCACACACAATAGCAAATATGTAAAGTATCTTCACTCCAAGTTCCAAACGGACAGTTGTGGTGACCAAAAACCTCCAGCCTTTGGTGTAGAAATCCCCTTCTACTTCAACCCTCAAGACCGCCTGCCTTGAGTTCCACTTGAAACAACCTGTGAAACACTCCCTCTGATGTTTGAGATGATTAACGCTTTGAAGTGCAGCTTTCTTCACACGCCTTGAACTCACTCCTTGGTTGTATCTTGCAAAGACACTCAAGTGGTTCTTAAACACGAATCCAACCAGGAGTGTTCAAGGCTTTTCGATCTCACAGCAATAGAATGACGTCGGTTTACACTTTTGCTGTGAATCGATTCTATAGAGAATACAATAATGATAAGCAAGTCGAGAGCTTTCTCAGAATACTTGAATAATGAATAATGAATCTCTACTCTTCAACCTTGAACTCTTCCTACTTAACCCAGAAATTGCTCAACGGATTTTGAATAATTTTGCCATTTTGGGAAATAGCCGTTGGGCAGATTTGGGTTTGTGAGTAACAGCCCTTTTCTAAGTAGATAGGTAATCCTTGCAAGAAATGTTAGTCTCAACCTACTCTAATCAGGAAAGAGCCGTTGGACCCAATGCCATCCTTGATCTCAGCAACCTTTCACTCCATGGGTCGCGCTGAACTCCGAAGCATCAGATGAGGTCCTATCTATCTAAGTTCAATCATCGGTTCGAACTTCCGACAAAACACTAGACTCAACAGAGTTGTCGTCGGAGTAGTTTGTTTAGCAAAGTGTTTGCATGCTGAAAAATGTTTGAACTTGGCTTTGTAGGATGACAAAATAGCTTCAGGTTAAACTTGAAAATCGAATCAGATCCGAACTTGGGCGGGGTATTCAATTTTCTAGGAAACTATTCAGACCCAACCTGTTGTCATAACTAAGACTGGCAAAGGGTCCAAATCTGACCCGGAACTGAACCAAACTCGAGACTCGAGTCTTGGTCTGACAGGACAACACCTATTGCCATGAAAACCTTTATGCAACATATTTGTTTCATTATACTTTGTGCATTGTTTGGTGATACTCATTGAGTGTACAATGCATATGAAATTATTACTTTGTATGTCTTGTCTACTAATTTATGTACAGGATGCACAGTGTGTTATGGTCCATATGGCCATGACTGGAATTGAACTATTGTTGTTTTGACAACAAGATCATTTGATTGTTGTTTGTTTACATTTTTGTTATTATAGTTAACTCATAAGAATTTGAACAATGTATTAAATTGTCTCCTTTATCTATTCACTCTCCCAAGTTACTGTGTAGAAACGAGTGATGGTCGTATGTGCAGAATGATGGCTCTCCTTCCCCAAGTGATGACGTTGACATGGTTGACATCACTTTCCCACTATACAAACATCACTTACACCACCGTAGCCATCACTCTGTGGGTGGGCATCATTTTTATCGTGTTTGTTGTGAGGATCTTGTTTTGTTTGATTTGTTTCTATATTATGCTTGATAAAAGTACTCGTTTGGTACAGAGAATAGAATTGTAGAGAAATAAAATTGGGTAAGAAAAAGAAATTGTCATAAAAATTACAAAGGAGGATAAAGTGGGTTATTGGGTCGGGTGGGAATCGAACCCTCAAGGTTGGAAGTCAGTAAGAAAATAAATAAACCTTATAAAACATTCAACAAGAAAATACCATAATTCTCCTTTAGTTTACTAGTAAACGGAAAATTTGTTTTGGTCAAATTCCATGCATTTCAACCTTATGATTGAGTTTTCAATTCTCCACCCGGCCCCTATCTTTTATTGTGACATGGATTTAAAAAAAAAAAAAATGCATAAAACAACATTAAATTAATTCTATAAACAATTAAAACCCGAATAATGAACCGTGGTGAATTTTGGTTTCATGCCAATTCTTGAAATACATTTATGCAAAAGCCGATAATGACTTGTGCGAGGCAGAGAGTGAAAATTCAAGGCAACATCCTGAAACAAGTAGGAAGCAGAAAAAACCTTAGTCATATCTAATAAAAAATGAATTAAGTTTTAATCAAAGGGTTTTGTATTCGCGAATCCCATTAATTAATTAATTAATTAATTAATTAATTGTCCTGCGCTGCGCATACTTGTTCAGGAAGATGACGAGACCAAGCATAAAACATATATCCTTACAATAATTTAATACCCTTTAGTACTGAAACAAAGGAAAAAAGACTAATAGGTACATTTTCTTTTCCAAAAATCCAAATCAGTCCTTTTTCTATTTTATTACCAAAACAGTCCTCTACAAATGCTAATTATGTCCAAATCAGTCCCTTGTTCACTAATTATACTCTAATTACTGACGTGGCAAGGGTTTTAATTTAAACCTGACACGTGTGCATAATTATACTCTAATTGCTGACGTGGCAAGGGTTTTAATTTAAACTGATTTTGGTAATAAATTAAATTCACAAGGAATTTTGACTTTTGCTGGTGAAATTTCTTGTAGAGCTGCTGTCACTAGAGAAAAATACGCATACATTGGTTGAAATTAAATGTTTGAGGACCGTTTACTTTTAATTTTTTTAAAGAAACCAAATCAACAATTATGGGGGCCTGCCTGAAGATACATTTTTGCCAATTATTTTTAAATTGGATCCAAGAAAATTGGTTTGGTTAAGGAAAAGAATTGCTGACAATTAAGGATAAACATTGAATTTCTTATTATTTGTCTGAATAAAACAAGAATTTAGTGGAATTGGATTTGATTTTAGATTTCGAAAAACTGTAGTAAAATGTTAAGAGAGTGAGGGATGCTTGAAGTAAAAGTGCCAAATAATCAACTGGATACTGGTTCAACCAACTAAAAATCGGTGCATATTTAGTGTATGTTTATATTAAGTGATGGGAACGAGAACTTTGCTAAGAGGTCAAGTCCTCGAACTTCCAACCTTATTGTTGGGCCTTTTTAGCTATAATTTTTTGTTATGATGTCTAGAAGGTGATAATTTTAGGTTTAAAGTGTTCAAATGTGTAGATCAAATACAATCAATGTATATGTGGATGTTTACATGGCACAATTAAATTAATCTTAATCCTTAATATCATGACATGTCAACCAAATGGGTGCTTAAGGCTCCATGCGACCATTTTGGAGATTATTAGCAAGGCGGTGTCACCAAATTAATTAGAAAATTCTATAATTATGACAAAAATTTAAAAAATTTGATAAAATTATGGCACCATTTTGATACTTTTTCCATTATACAAATCTATCACAATTATCCAAATCTATCACAATTAGCAACCCTTGAGGTAAGAATCAAATGGAGTAGCCCTGGGTAGATGATGACTTAGAAATAGTCTTGCAAACAATGTAGATGATGACTTAGAATCAAATCTATCACCTTATTGTCACAGCACGGATGATGACTTAGAAATAGTCTTGCAAACAATAGTAGATGTACATATTCGGGATAGCGATTGACATTATAACAAATTAGTTTATTTTTTAATATATTTTTTTCATTTTTTACAATTCAAAACCAAGAGTCGGCAAAGTGTGCATGATTATAGTGTGCATGAAGCTGCTTCCTTAATTCAACACATCAAAGAGGTTAAGCTTCAGTTCCAAGAGTGTCGGATTCTTCACATTAGACGGGCAGGTAATAGAGTTGCCGATAAACTGGCCAAACACGGAGCTTCGACCGAGTTATTTTACACGACGTGGGCGTTCCCACCGGACTTCATCCGAGGGGGTTAGAGGCGGACTCATCTGTTGTTTGATCTGGCCCTAATTCCACTACTGCTACCTGCTACATTGGGGGAAAAAAACTCATTTCATCCCATAAGTTTAAAAAATTTCCCAAACAGTCCCACAAATATTAAATTAGACGAATCCGTCCCATAACTATCCTAATCTTAGCCGAACCCGTCCATAAACCAGTTCTTTTGCTAATCATTGCCGAACCCGCCCCATAATTAACCTAATCATCGCCGAACCCATCCCTCCATTAGGGAAGTTATGGGACGGGTTCGGCAATGATTAGCAAAAAAACCGATTTATGGACGGGTTCGGCTAAGATTAGAGTAGTTATGGGACAGATTCGTCTAATTCGATATTTATGGGACTGTTTTGGAAATTAAAAAAACTTATGGGACTAAATGAGTTTTTTTTCTACATTGGGCGTTGGTTGTTTCTTGCTTTGTTTTCCCTTTTTCTTTGCTATTTGTTATTTGGTCATTGGCTTTTCTAAAAAATAAAAAATAAATAAATAAATAAATAAATAAATAAATAAAACAGGAGTCAGCAAAGTGGTGATGAGAGCCAATGCCATATACTCCCTCTGTCCCAGCTAAGATGTCCTGTTTGACTTCTTCACACAATCCAATGCATTTTTTTAATCGTCAATAACTCAAAATATATCCACGTAAAAATTATGTAAAATATATATTCTAAAACTATACGATTAGACGAATCTAACAAGACCGAACTCGACTATTTTTTTCAAATATATTCTCACAATAATATTGAGTCAAAGTTGAACAATGAACAGTGTAAAAAAGTCAAACAAGACGTCTTACCTGGGACGGGGGGAGTATATTATAAAGGAATAAAGTTTGATAATATTTTGGAGGAGCCATTAAAGGCTTGAAAATGGGAGGTGGAAGCTCATGCCACATAAATTAGAAAGGAAATAAATGAGAGAGATAGGGGAGTTGGATGGGGACTCGAACCCCCATACAGGTTGGGAGTTGGGAGACTTACCCAACCCCAATAAAGTATGATAATTTGGTCAACTCTTTTCAGATATACTATTTGTTGGGAAATCGTTTGGGTGCTGGCAGCCTGTAGGTGCTGACACCTTCAAAAGTGATGGATATTTGTATATGAAATGATGTGTGAGTATAAAAAATGATGGATGGAGGTTATGAACCAAAAATTAATTAAAAAATAAACTACCGTCTAGACATCAATTTATAAGGCTTATACATCACTTTACAAAGGGCTACACATCATTTTTAGCGTTGTCTGCACCTGCTGGCAATGCCATTACAGAAACCGGAATGTACTATTTGAATATAAAAAACTTAATTTAATACTCCCTCCGTTTTTTAAAAATTTTACATTCTTTATTTTCACGCAATCCAATATACATTTTTAAAGAGTAATATCTCAAATCTATATATTACTAAAACCATTAGTGGTCAACCAAGTCAACATTAAATGTGGTGTCTTCATTCTAAATTTCCAATTTTCTTAGATTTTTGTATTTTCTATTAATTAAATTTAGATTTTTGTATCTATTATTTATTTACTACTTATTTATGTCAAAATATTTATTGAATTGGATATGAAAATCCTCATTTTCATTTTTAAAAAAAATATGAAATTTTTAATTTATATGGAATTTCCACAATTACCAATTTTAAAAGATTTGAAATTTGGATTTTGTATATTTGCATTTATTTATATTAGATTTTGGTTTTTTATTTATTTATATTAGATTTTTATACTTTTTATTCCAACAATTTTTATTTTTACAGTTTCTAAAAGATATAAATTTTTTAACTTATATGGAATCCCTACAATTTTTAGCTTTTAAAAGATTTCAAATTTCAATTTTGCATTTATTTATTTATTTATTTTACATTTTTGCATTGGATTATTATTTTATATTTTTGAATTATTTATTTATTTATTTTAGATTTCGCATTGTTAATTTTCAATTTAAAAAGACCTGGAATTTTTTATTTATATGGAATCGAGATATGGTTTAATACATTGTTATTAATTGGTTATTTTTTATTCGAAATGCCAAAAATGAAAAGCGAGACATATATAATGAGATGGAATTAATATTATTTATTTTAGTTACATAAAAAATTAATAAAAAGAAAAACTTAAATAGGCTATCAGAGGGATGTGATTTCCATTTTTGTACCATAATAAGGCGATTTGAACAACATGCAATTCACTTTGGCCCTTTTATGGGTCTGACAGCCTCGTAGTGGCTCAAAATTGTAAATGAAAAAATCATGGCTAAAATCTGAAAATTGATTCTCATGGCCTAAAAAATTATTATATCTAAAAATAATTCAAAACGATTAAAATATTTTAAGGGAAATGTGAAAATTCATATTCTTTGGATAATTGGTTTAAAGTAAATTAATTATTTTCATAAAGCATATTATAAATAAAAGAATCTGATGTATAAAGAGTTATTGGGAGTGCGAATAGATCCATCAGTAAATAAAGGAAAATTTTATTTTTAATCTATTTTTTATGAAATAATTCATTAGTCTATATTTTAAACCACCATGAAAATAGAAAATTCTTTATTGATAAAATAATTATGAGCCTATCTGATTTAATCAAATTCCTCATTAGATTTCAGATGAGAAAAATCTCACTCACGGTTTATTTTGCTATGATTATAAACAAAAGTCAATGTCAATCTTTAAAGAATGTTGTTGAGATGGATCGTGCGGGCGGAAGGTGGTCACGCTTCCAGCCGACGAGAAGTGGGTGGAAGGAAGGCACAACAGAACGGAGTCACGGAGGACGGAGATTCTCGGCACGTCCTGATATGGTGGGTGTCTGCGTGGGCAACATTCCTACCTCAGCGTCGAACGTCCAACTGTTTCTCGAAGTCGAAAAGATTGAGAGGGTGCAAGATTGGTTTTTTCCTAATCGAAGGTGGCCGGAGAAGGGAAGCAAGTTCAGATTTTTCAGATTTAGGAGCCGCGAGGGGGCAACAAAGGTAATCGAACGACTGCATGGGAGGAAATGGATGGGGTTACCTTTAGTGGCGAACTGGGCAGTGCCAAAGGCTAGAGAGACAAGAAGATTGGTCTGCCTACAAAGGGGAGCATAGGTCGAGTGGATCGGCGCGACTGGGTGGGAGCTGTAGAAAATGCAAGATGGGGTGATAAGGGTAAGGTGGTGTGGAGGGATGAACGGTCATATGCCGAGGTTACCAAGGCGGGGCGCTAAGTAGAGGGAGAGAAGGGAGGGGATCTACAAAGGAAATCATTAACCTAAATGTTGTACAATGTGATCTACAGTGGCTTAGAAGGTCGGCAACGGTAGAATTGCGATGTATGGAGGCTTTAGTGAAATTCCAGGATTGGTTGTCTGATGGCCAGTATGGGGAGGGGAACGTCAGATATGGTGGGGGACACACACTGTTGATTGAATTCAAGTGTATGGATTCAAGGGATGCATTTCTAAGAGATGGCCGTGATCACATGATGGTGAAGTGGAAAAGGAAATGGGAAGAAGGTGCCTTGGTGCGGAAGCTGCTCGTATGGATCCACATTCTAGGATTTCCTTTTCATACATGGTGTAAGGAGAACTTTCAAAGAGTTGTTAAGGACTGGGGGGACGTCATTAAGCTGGACGATGAGACTGTGGGGAAGAAGAGATTCGATCGTGCTAGGGTTTTGGTAGCCCTTCATGAGGGGGCTTCAATTCCATCTATGGTGCAAGTTCAGGTAGGGAAGTATGATTATACAATTAGGATTGCAGCTTGCTTCGGCGAGGAAGTGGTGGTGGAGGATTATGCAGAGGGGGGAGACGACAGTGGGGCGGCGCCACCGCGAAAGGAGACTAACAAGGCCGGAGACGGGGCCATTCCAGGTGAGAACGGCGTGCCTGGGAACCGAGAATATGGGGAAGTGGAAAGATTGCATATGGGAACGGAACAGGTGCATGGGGAGTCGGAAAAATCTAAAGCTAAAACGGCTAATAATGAGGGGAAGCATGCGACATGCAAGGTTGGTAATAGCAAACAAAACATGTGCACAGAAGATAGGGTGGTGGGCTTGGAAGAATTAAATGGGCCTGTCCAGGCTGGGCTTGGTGAGATTGGGCTAATGGAAAGCGAGAGGTCCCCAATAAGGAAATCAGACAGCCCAGCCATCGAGCCCATCGAAAATGGACACCCGACTAATGATGGGTGGCCTGATCCAGATGATAGTGTAATGGACACCCACAATCAAATAAGCGATGTTAGTGGAGAAAATCTGCCGAAAGGGGAAGTGATGGCATATAGTGGAGAAAGAGCGGTGGAGAGCAAGCGGGTGGGAGAACCAGATATCGGGATGCATCCGTCGGACCATATCAAAGCTGGGAAAGGCGTGGATACTCAGGATGCGGCAGATTTGGGAGCGGGTGAGCAGACCGGACATGAAATTCATTCCCAGTCTTATCTTGATGTGGGGATGCGTCGGGACATGGGTCATACGGCATCAAAGACTTTGTCGGGGGATGATCAAGAGGAGAGATTACCGGAATCAGCCGTGGGAGAAGACAATAGTCGGGCATCGGAGTTTAAAAAGGTGGAGGAAGCACTATCGAAAGTAGTTAGGGGAAGGAAGGGGGTAAATCGAAGGGGTCGGGCGAGAGGGCGTAATAAGGGGCAGAGGCTAGGATTGGGTGCGAGTGGTAGGAAGGTAAATGGGACAGAGGATGATCGTTTTCCCCGGCTGGAATTCACAACTATTCGGACACCAAAAGGTATGAAAGTGGTTGACTATTCGGAAATAGATGCAATTTTGGAACTGGCAGAAACAATGGGGTTGGGTTGGTTGAAAGGGAGGGAGGAAGTGGTGGCCTGGGTGAGTAGAGAGGTACTGAGGGATTGATAACGGGGGTGACGGGAGAGTATTTTTGATGCTGTTATTTTTATTAAGATGCGATTTATAACATGTAATGTTAGAGGGTTGAATGGAGGGGTTAGGAGAAGGGCATTGGTGCGATTATGTAAGAAAGACAGGCCTGTGGTTTTATGCATTCAAGAGTCTAAGATGGTAGAAATTCGGGATAGGTTGGTGTTCCGACTGTGGGGGTCAAAAGGGTGTAACTTTGTGTTTCAACCGGCGATGGGGAACTCGGGGGGATTGTTGATGGTATGGGACAGCAGTTGGTGTTCTTTTGGGATGGTCGAAAGTGAACATCACTATTGATGGGTTAAGGGTGAGGTTACAGAACTGGAGGGGGGGGGGTGTCAATCTCATTTGTATTCATGCTCCAAATGGACGTAGGGAGAGGGCCGAGCTTTGGAATAAACTGGCAGACAAGTGTAATTCATGGAATGGGGAATTTTAGTGTTTGATGGGGGACTTCAATGATGTGGTCGATTAGGGCGAGAGATGGGGAGAATCAGAGGATTCGGGTTCTATTCGGGAGTTCAGAGATTTCATCGATAGAATGGGGCTTGTTGATTTACCAATGGAGGCAGGACACTTTACGTGGATGGGGAGGGGAGGGAGGGCGGGGAGTAGGTTGGACCGATTTCTAATCTCAACTGAGTGGCTTTGCATAAGGGGATCCATCATTCAGTGGCGAGGAGATTCTGTGTTATCGGATCATTTCCCAGTGGTGTTGGAAGTCGGTGAAAAGGACTGGGGTTCGAAACCATTTAGATTCTATACATATTGGATGGAGGATAGTGGTTTCAAGGACTTAGTGATTGCGTTGTGGAGGCGAGAGGAGAGTGGCAGCACCGGAGCTAGGGGGATGACTCTATTTGATAAACTTAGGAATCTGAAAAAAGATATCCGGGGGTGGGAGGGATATGGGGGAGATAGCATGGATGAAAAAATTCGCATTTTAATGGCTGAAGTGGGCGAGTTGGGGGAAAATGTGGCAGGGTCTAGTGGAGAGGAGGAGAAGAGGGTAGAATGGATAAGAAAAAATGTGGAACTTAAACGGACGTTGCTTAATGAAGAGAGGGGGTGGGTGCAGAAATCAAGGGTTAGGTGGATTCGGGAAGGGGATCTAAACACACGTTATTTTCATGCCATAACAATCGTGAATCAAAGAAGAAACTATATAGGGGTGGTATTTAGGGATGGGGTGGCTGTTGAGGGAGCCCAGGAGATAAACAAATTTGGCGTTTCAGCATTTCAGGTCGATATTTACAAAGAAAGAAGAGGATATTTTTCATATTGGAAATTTGGACCTGCCTAGATTGGTTGAGGGGGATAGGCGGTGGCTGGACAGGGCGATATCGGAGGAGGAAGTCCAAGAGGGGGTATGGAGCTGCGACAGTAATAGGGCACCCAGGCCGGACGGGTTCAACTTAGCTTTTTACAAAAAGTATTGGCAGATTGTCAAGGATGACGTTATGCAGGTGTGATAATGGCCAGAAATGACCATTATTTTCAATCCATTTCCGTGTCTTAAACGGGCATTTGTTCGCATTCCGGTCTTACATTAAGTAAGAAAGCAATTGAATTGGACTGATTTATGCATAATTGTAAAAATAATAAGCTGGTGTGAAAAAGGCATAAATATGTAATTCTATTACATATTTATGTTAGAAAAATCCAAAAACATGAGAAAAAGAAAAGAAAAGAAAAAGGAATGAAAAAGATGGAAAAAAGAGAGAAAAACCTGCTTAGCGACAAAGAAGCGTTATGCTGCCAAAAATTCTAAAAACTTGTCGGGATACCCATGTCGCGGACCTCGGTCCGCGACAAAATTTATGATATCGCGACAAAGACTCCCTTCTCTCTATTTAATCTCAAACATTCTTCATTCTCTTCCTATATTATATTGCATCACTCACATCATAACCCCATGGGTTAAGGTGTAACACTCTGGAATTGCAATATAGGGTGTTATGCTGCCCGAATTTTGATTCTCCATTTTCATCGCTTAACTAATTGAACCCTTGAGTCATTAATGATTAAAGATTGAGATTAGCAATAATTAAACATCAATAATCATCATGATTAAAGGACCTTTGTTCAATTGCCATTAAAATACTCCTGTATAAATAAAATCTTGATGACTTAAGCAGATAATCCGGACTGTAATTAATTATGGTAGGAGGGATTATTTAAGATCATCAATTGTGGACCCAATCCACAACCTTGCATGAGAAACCAATGTCTCTCATACAAGGAATCTTCTTTTATTTCTTGTTGATTTTGTCTTTGCGTGTTGTGTGTAACACTTAGTAATGGTACATCAGATTTATGTTGGCGGGTATTCCCTCATGGATAACTAGCTCGTAATCTGAGTATTAATTACTAAGTGTTATTTTGCATGATCTGGATAGCAGTTAGAGGATGCCTTGGCGGTTCGTCCATCCGGGATTATAATAGCTGCTCAGCTAACCCCTATTCAGATACAGTTTTATTTTTCTTATCTTAATTTCCAAACCCAAATTCCAATCTGTAATAGGAATCAGTTGACATCAGTCAATGCTAACTGATGATCATTATAGAAAAGAAGCATGTAGGTTTTACCAGAATTCACAGACAGTGGAGATCCAACTGATATTGACATTATCAATATAGGGTTTAAACTGTCTAAATTCATTCCATCCGAGTTAACAGGATACTGAATCGCAGATGTTTGCAATTCACCTAATAGCTCTGCCATTACTTTGGTCCTCCGGCCATTTCATGATTGTGTTTCACCTCCTGTCTAGACCCGCTGTTATATTTTGGGTCATTTCATTTTACACTTCCATATATCCTTATGCATGCTATTATTATGTATTATTGTGGTCTAAAGTATTTTGGGATCCTTCCCTTGGACATCAGAAGTCTGCATTCAAACAGATATTGCGTATTAAATTTCCAACAAAAACTCCTTCATAAAGTCCGGATCTGAGTAAGGGATAAATTCCTCAGTTATGACTAATTCATATTCCGTCGAGGGTTGTGTTTTGGGAAACTAGAAGCAGAATCAGCGATTAGGTCTCATCTAGACTGAAAGGGTCTGTGTTTTAATTGAGAGTGTAGTACCTGTAGGGGAATGATTTTCATATTTATTATTTTCCAAAACTGCCGTGCGTTGGAAATCTATGATTACGTATTACACCGAGATGGGGTCCACTTGGATTCAAATACAGTGTAGTAAATAATCTTAAAGGAACAACACTCAGGCCTTGGTTATTTTCTAAGATAGGGTTGAGTATTCTTTCAACTGCTATTTTCTTCTGCCAAAGCCTATTATTGAGTCCTGAGTGAGTACATCCGGAACGAACTGACTCATTAGTTCGTTTCATTAGTTTGTATCACATAACCACCTGGAAGGAAGTGAACACTGCGAGCATTTCACCGAGAGTCGGGAATTCTTGATCCATACCCAGTCATCTTGACTGGGTGCTGTCTTTTACTACCAGGGTCAGATTTTCAAAACCTCTGAGTGATAGGAATTTAAAATGCTTTCTTTACTGCTTTCTTTTAACCGCTTTCATTAGAGGTCACTCGGTTGTATTGAGAGTTGCGTAACTGCTACTAGGATCGACAGTTAAGGGATAATTCAGAGCTTGATTAGAATCTTTGGGTGTGACATGGGGGAATGATAGTAGTACTTGGCATTTCAATAAATGATTTGTCGGGTGTTGCTTTTCCACCGCGGATGAAGTAACATACCCAGGCCAGGGCAGTTACAAATTTGTGGTATCTTAGAATCTGTGGTTTTAAGAACATGTAAACTCATATTGTAAGTACCTGTCTGTTAAAGGGAAAGCATTATTGAGAGCATGAGAATTAGCTATCTGATAGAATTATTCCAAGCAAAGATCTGTGTATAAAAATGGAAGTTTAATACTGCCTTATCTAAATCTTGTCCAATTTTTATTCTTTTCTTCCTGTCCCTTCTGTCCACATTGTGATTCAGCTTCATAGCTAGCATGATGTAAATTTTCACTGCTTCCGTAGATAGTGTTTATCGCATTCTTAGAATAATTTTGCCCGCTTCTTAGAATAGATTTGTTTGCTTTGTAGAACAGATTTAAACGCTTTTATAGTTTAGTTTAAATTCATGCCAGTAGTTGTTAATCACTTTTCAAAACCATTGGAGCAATATGAATGGAAAATCTAGTAAAACGACGTGGGCCCTGCTTCTATCGCACATCCTCCAGTGAACGATCCGGTCTTACTATAAATTACTGCAATTTTTGACACCGTGCGCTTTCGGGGGCACAGTTTCTTAACACGAGTAATAAAAACGTGACAACCTATAAATATATCCCTAATCCTAACTCCGCCATCATAAATTGGTTTCATTTAAACAAAATTAAAAGCCAGGATCATGATTTTTCAGAAAATGCTCACGTAGTGGGAATGTGATAAAAGTTTCGTGGCGCGGATTTTCATGACATGAAATTATGATAAATTCCATGATGCCTATGGCCAGGGACCTTCAGTGTGACAGACTGAAGGTTAAGATTAAACTATCTATCCCGGCTGCACCGTGAAAGTTGTCAAAAGTTTCATGCCAGGGAGGTCCACAGCGCCGTTTGAAATCAAAGTTTCCCACATGAGTAATAAAAAGTGAAATATATCCTTAAACCCCTTTCCCGCGAATCTTAATTCCTTTCATTCAATAAATTCAATCCTGATATATTTTTATAAAATACTCGTGTTGCGAAATTGTCAAAAGTTTCATGTGGCGCCGTCTGTGGGAATTTTCCGATTGAGAGTGAGTGAATTTTCCGATTCTCTTATTAGTGAGGCTCTGTTTCATTTAAAATGTTCATGTCATCCCTTGATTCTCATTTTTAATCTTTGCATCTTTCAAACATGATATTCATGAAGAGTTGATAATAATGTTCGATTTGTAGACCCGATGTAGTGAGCAAGTATCATTTCATTAAACACTGCAATCAAGGGAATTTAATAACTGCAGTTTTTAATTGTCTTATCCCAATCCAAAAAGAATGTGATTTATGAAGCCATGAAAATGAATTGAATATGCAGAGCCCGTGTTCTTTCGAACATTGACTCTGACTGCTCGGGGACGATCAGTATTAAATGTGAGGATGTTGATAATGGCCAGAAATGACCATTATTTTCAATCCATTTCCGTGTCTTAAACGGGCATTTGATCGCATTCCGGTCTTACATTAAGTAAGAAAGCAATTGAATTGAACTGATTTATGCATAATTGTAAAAATAATAAGCTGGTGTGAAAAAGGCATAAATATGTAATTTTATTACATATTTATGTTAGAAAAATCCAAAAACATGAGAAAAAGAAAAGAAAAGAAAAAGGAATGAAAAAGATGGAAAAAAGAGAGAAAAGCCCACAAAAAGAACATTTTCGGCCCATCTGGCCCAATCCAGCAGGCCCAGGAGCACCCTTGTCGCGGAAGCTCCTTTGTCGCGATGCATGGTTCCGCGACCAAGGAATGTTCCGCGACCAAGCAGACTCAGATGAAGAGGAGACCAGCCAGGATACCTTTGTCGCGATACCTTTGTCGCGATGCCCTGTTCCGCGACAAAGGTCTATTCCGCGACAAAGATGCACTTTTAGAGACACAAGACCCAGTCGAGAAGCTTTGCCACATGCAGTGTGTTCCGCGACCAGAGTTGATGCTCCGAGACAAAGCTGTGATGTGTGTGATGTCTTGAGACACAATGGGCTCAAATTAAGGCCCATGAGCTTAGGGTTTCCCCTCTATAAATAAGAGGTGGTTCTCTTGAGCTAGGGGGGAATTTTTGTTGATTAGAAGTTCTTGAAGACAAGCAGTAGGAGTTCTCTCTTAGGTAGTGTAGCTTAGTTTTATTTTCTTGTATTATTTAATTCTTGCCCTTAGATTAGTTTAGTTTAATGTTCATTTTAGTGTTTTACTGTTCACAGTAACTAGATAGCCACTTTTATATCATGTTTTGTTTTCTAAACTCTTGTTTTAGGGTTTGTAATACCCAAATCATGGGTATTAACAACACCCCTTCAATAATATGGGAAAACATTCATCATTTGTGTCCCAAAACATGAAATGGGTCTCACACCCCATGGATTTATGCTTTCTTTTTCATTTTGGGGTCATTTGACCCCCATTATGCTATTTTTATGCTTACTGCTTGCATTACTGGATAATGTTGTGTGTATGTGTGGTCAAACCCGAGATTAGGATGTATGCTTTATTTTTAAATTCTGTCCAGTTTTGTTTAAGCATATTCTTCCATATTTTGAATGTTGCTCGCTCGTTTTTAGCTTAGAACAGCTTTTTGATCTGAAATAGGGTGAGATCACGCTGTTTGCATGCCACTGTTCATTTCTGCTTTTTCTGACTTTTGTCCTGAACCACCTCTGTCGCCAACCGCCTTTTGTTGCGGAACCACGTTCCGTGACAAAATGGTTGTTCCGCGACAAAGGTGTCTAAAGACACTTGTCTTCATATTTTAAAACCCTTTGTCGCGAAACACTTTGTCGCGGAACCACGTTCCGCGACACAACCCTGTTTGGCGACAAAGGAGCCAAACTCTTGCATTTTGTCTGCATGGCTTTCTGTCGCGGAACATTCTTGTCGCGGAACCACGTTTCGCGACAAAATCTCATTCTGAGATAGAAAAATTATGCCATGCCCTTATTTCTCTGAAAACCTTTGTCACGGAACACCTTGTCGCGGAACCACGTTCCGCGACAAAATTTTCCATGCATAGCGACAAGGACCAAATGCTTTAAAAATTTTCTGAAAATCCTTTGTCGCGAAACACTCTTGTCGCGGAACCACGTTCCGCGACAAAATCCTGCTTAGCGACAAAGAAGCGTTATGCTGCCAAAAATTCTAAAAACTTGTCGGGATACCCATGTCGCGGACCTCGGTCCGCGACAAAATTTATGATATCGCGACAAAGACTCCCTTCTCTCTATTTAATCTCAAACATTCTTCATTCTCTTCCTATATTATATTGCATCACTCACATCATAACCCCATGGGTTAAGGTGTAACACTCTGGAATTGCAATATAGGGTGTTATGCTGCCCGAATTTTGATTCTCCATTTTCATCGCTTAACTAATTGAACCCTTGAGTCATTAATGATTAAAGATTGAGATTAGCAATAATTAAACATCAATAATCATCATGATTAAAGGACCTTTGTTCAATTGCCATTAAAATACTCCTCTATAAATAAAATCTTGATGACTTAAGCAGATAATCCGGACTGTAATTAATTATGGTAGGAGGGATTATTTAAGATCATCAATTGTGGACCCAATCCACAACCTTGCATGAGAAACCAATGTCTCTCATACAAGGAATCTTCTTTTATTTCTTGTTGATTTTGTCTTTGCGTGTTGTGTGTAACACTTAGTAATGGTACATCAGATTTATGTTGGCGGGTATTCCCTCATGGATAACTAGCTCGTAATCTGAGTATTAATTACTAAGTGTTATTTTGCATGATCTGGATAACGGTTAGAGGATGCCTTGGCGGTTCGTCCATCCGGGATTATAATAGCTGCTCAGCTAACCCCTATTCAGATACAGTTTTATTTTTCTTATCTTAATTTCCAAACCCAAATTCCAATCTGTAATAGGAATCAGTTGACATCAGTCAATGCTAACTGATGATCATTATAGAAAAGAAGCATGTAGGTTTTACCAGAATTCACAGACAGTGGAGATCCAACTGATATTGACATTATCGTTATAGGGTTTAAACTGTCTAAATTCATTCCATCCGAGTTAACAGGATACTGAATCGCAGATGTTTGCAATTCACCTAATAGCTCTGTCATTACTTTGGTCCTCCGGCCATTTCATGATTGTGTTTCACCTTCTGTCTAGACCCGCTGTTATATTTTGGGTCATTTCATTTTACACTTCCATATATCCTTATGCATGCTATTATTATGTATTATTGTGGTCTAAAGTATTTTGGGATCCTTCCCTTGGACATCAGAAGTCTGCATTCAAACAGATATTGCATATTAAATTTCCAACAAAAACTCCTTTATAAAGTCCGGATCTGAGTAAGGGATAAATTCCTCAGTTATGACTAATTCATATTCCGTCGAGGGTTGTGTTTTGGAAAACTAGAAGCAGAATCAGCGATTAGGTCTCATCTAGACTGAAAGGGTCTGTGTTTTAATTGAGAGTCTAGTACCTGTAGGGGAATGATTTTCATATTTATTATTTTCCAAAACTGCTGTGCGTTGGAAATCTATGATTACGTATTACACCGAGATGGGGTCCACTTGGATTCAAATACAGTGTAGTAAATAATCTTAAAGGAACAACACTCAGGCCTTGGTTATTTTCTAAGATAGGGTTGAGTATTCTTTCAACTGCTATTTTCTTCTGCCAAAGCCTATTATTGAGTCCTGAGTGAGTACATCCGGAACGAACTGACTCATTAGTTCGTTTCATTAGTTTGTATCTCATAACCACCTGGAAGGAAGTGAACACTGCGAGCATTTCACCGAGAGCCGGGAATTCTTGATCCATACCCAGTCATCTTGACTGGGTGCTGTCTTTTACTACCAGGGTCAGATTTTCAAAACCTCTGAGTGATAGGAATTTAAAATGCTTTCTTTACTGCTTTCTTTTAACCGCTTTCATTAGAGGTCACTCGGTTGTATTGAGAGTTGCGTAACTGCTACTAGGATCGACAGTTAAGGGATAGTTCAGAGCTTGATTAGAATCTTTGGGTGTGACATGGGGGAATGATAGTAGTACTTGGCATTTCAATAAATGATTTGTTGTGTCTTGCTTTTCCACCGCGGATGAAGTAACATACCCAGGCCAGGGCAGTTACAAATTTGTGGTATCTTAGAATCTGTGGTCTTAAGAACATGTAAACTCATATTGTAAGTACCTGTCTGTTAAAGGGAAAGCATTATTGAGAGCATGAGAATTAGCTATCTGATAGAATTATTCCAAGCAAAGATCTGTGTATAAAAATGGAAGTTTAATACTGCCTTATCTAAATCTTGTCCAATTTTTATTCTTTTCTTCATGTCCCTTCTGTCCACATTGTGATTCAGCTTCATAGCTAGCATGATGTAAATTTTCACTGCTTCCGTAGATAGTGTTTATCGCATTCTTAGAATAATTTTGCCCGCTTCTTAGAATAGATTTGTTTGCTTTGTAGAACAGATTTAAACGCTTTTATTGTTTAGTTTAAATTCATGCCAGTAGTTGTTAATCACTTTTCAAAACCATTGGAGCAATATGAATGGAAAATCTAGTAAAACGACGTGGGCCCTGCTTCTATCGCACATCCTCCAGTGAACGATCCGGTCTTACTATAAATTACTGCAATTTTTGACACCGTGCGCTTTCGGGGGCACAGTTTCTTAACACGAGTAATAAAAACGTGACAACCTATAAATATATCCCTAATCCTAACTCCGCCATCATAAATTGGTTTCATTTAAACAAAATTGAAAGCCAGGATCATGATTTTTCAGAAAATGCTCACGTAGTGGGAATGTGATAAAAGTTTCGTGGCGCGGATTTTCATGACATGAAATTATGATAAATTCCATGATGCCTATGGCCAGGGACCTTCAGTGTGACAGACTGAAGGTTAAGATTAAACTATCTATCCCGGCTGCACCGTGAAAGTTGTCAAAAGTTTCATGCCAGGGAGGTCCACAGCGCCGTTTGAAATCAAAGTTTCCCACATGAGTAATAAAAAGTGAAATATATCCTTAAACCCCTTTCCCGCGAATCTTAATTCCTTTCATTCAATAAATTCAATCCTGATATATTTTTATAAAATACTCGTGTTGCGAAATTGTCAAAAGTTTCATGGCGCCGTTGCCGGGGAGGATGCAGCGCCGTTTTATTAGAGAATTACATTCCTCATTGCTCCTAGTTAGCTTATACATATAAATATAAATATTCACCCCAAAATCGATTCTAACCTGGGGAATGTACAGGTACTGTCATAGCTAAGACCTCTGTTCTATGCAAAAGAGGAAGGAGACTCCAGCCGAGATCCCGTTCAACGCAGAGATTGAGAAAACAGCTCGTCGTCTGAGGGCGGAAGCTAGACAAAGAAAGGAACTGGAAAGACAAGCTCTCCTCTCTCCGAGCACAAGCAGTGACATCTCAGACATGGCAGATAACCATGGCAATCCCCCAAACATTCCACTTAACCCACCACTCCAAAACATCCAAGAGGATCCAGAAGACGTTGACGTTGAGAACTTGGAGGATTTCCCACCTCAAGTCATTCAGGGAGGTGAGAATCCCTCAAATCTCGAGCAGCAACCCTTCGAGATGCCTCCACCCAACCCAAACCACCAAAATCCCCAAAACAACCCACTTAACCAGAATAACCCTAATAACCAAAATTTTCAGAATCCTCAATTTCCAGACCCCCAGTTTAACCAAAACCAGAATCACCCCAACCCGAACGATTTCAATGATCCCAGAAATTACTATCCGAATTAGAACTTTTACCCACAGCAATACCAAGGAGGGCCAGGGAACAATCAACAGGCAGCCGCAGCTGACTATATGCAGCCCATTCTAGAACCATATTTGAACATTCCTGGACAAGCTCCATTCTTGGCCAGGAATTTCGAATTAAAGCCGGCCCTCATCAATCTTGTTCAGAGCAACCAGTTCGCAGGAGCAAATCATGAAGACCCCCACGATCACCTACAGACTTTCCTGGAACTGTGTGATACGATCAAAAACCAGAATGTATCTGCTAACACCATTCGATTGAGGCTGTTTCCTTTCTCTCTGACTAGCGGGGCAAGGACATGGTATAAATCACTGCCCGTGAATCAGAAATCTGCATGGGAGGACGTGATCAGAAACTTCTTGACAAAGTACTTCCCGGAATCCAAGGTGGATGAATGCCGCTCTAAGATTGCGGAATTCAAGATGAAACCAGACGAGTCCCTGTATGATGCAAAGGAACGGTTCTTCAACTTGCTCAGGAAGTGCCCCCAGCATGGTTTCCATGAGTGGGAGAAATTGAGAAAGTTCTATAGCGATTTGACCCCAGCATGGAAGAACATGCTTGATGCTGCTGGTGGTCAACACCTGCTATACATTCCCATGGATCAAGCTTGGGCCAAGATTGAAGCAATGAGTGTAAACAGAACTGTACTTTCTGATGATGTTAATTCCCCTCCCCCTCGTGGTTTATGTGCTGTAGGTACAGTAGGGAAATCTGAACTGGACAAACTGAAAGACCAAGTGGTCGTCTTGGCATTGAATCAGGAAGCTGGGAGCTCTACACAGGCTCAAAATGCTGAAGCTATTTGCGGGACTTGCCAAGGCCTGCATTCCACTGAATCCTGTCAGCAAGTGGCAAACGAAAGCTGTAACTATGCTGGTGGATTCCAAAACCGGCACCCGAACCTCTCATATTCCAACAATAATGCCTTGAATTCCCACCTGTTGACCCAGCCACAGCAGTTCAACCAACCAAGGCCCCAGCACTTTAACCCAGGCTTTCAGCCTCAGATTCTAGCTAGGCCACCTCAAAACCAAAATTTCCAAAACTTCCAGCAGCCACAGAATCAGTTTGTCCCAAATCAGAATCAGTTTGGTCAAAACCAAGGTCAGAACCAGAATTGGAACCAGAACCAGCAGAAACCCCCTTCCAGATTGGAGACCCTCATGACTGACTTTATCACCAGTCAAAAGGAAATCAACACTCAGTTGCAGTCCTCTATCCGGAACGTGGAGACGCAGGTTACACAAATGGCCAAGGAAATGCAGAAAAGAGACCAAGGAACTCTACCCAGTGCTGCTGAGAAAAATCCTCAGTGTAAGGCCATCACACTGAAGTCTGGTAAAGTTCTAGAAGGACCCAAGGGCAAGGAGAAACTGGTACACGAGAATGAACTGGGAAGTGATATCGGGGAGAATGAAAAGGAAGCCGAGAAAAGAGACAGCTGCACCTGAAACAGCTAAAACAGATAAGGGTACAGGTGGAGGTACAACTTCCTTCCCTTCACCACAAAAACAATTTGATAATAAAAAGTTCATGCCAAGGGTGCCATACCCGGCCCGACTTAAAAATCAAGAACAGGACCTTAAATTTGAAAAATTTCTGAAAAGACTGCAAAAAGTAGAAATAACTATTCCTCTCATCGAAATGATAGCTGAGATGCCAGCATACGCTAAATTTCTGAAAGAATTAGTTTCAGGAAAGAGGAGAATTGAGCAGGAAGAACTGGTAGTTCTTAACAATACATGCAGTGCTATCATCCAGCGCAAGCTTCCGGAAAAGCAAGAAGATCCAGGCTGTTGCATGTTGCCGATTCAAATCGGGAAAGTCAAAGCAGGAAAGGGCCTCTGTGATCTTGGTTCTAGCATCAATGTTATGCCTTTGGCAATGGTGCGGCGCCTCAAGCTGGGACGCATCGAGCCAATCAAGATGAGACTCCAATTGGCAGACAGATCCATCACAAAGCCTGTCGGCATCCTCAAGGACATCATAGTGAAGACTTGGAATATCTTATTCCCAGTTGATTTTGTGATACTAGACATGGAGGAGGATCTGGACATGCCATTGATCTTGGGGAGACCATTCCTTGCAACAGGCGGAGCACTTATAGATGCAAAAGCTGGACGAGTAACACTGCGAGTCGATGAGGAAGAAGTTACATTTGACATGGCACAGTTACAGAAATACCCAGATGACGGGTTCTGTTCATCAAAATCTGTAATAGTTAGGAGTGAGGAGAGAGAGCTTGACTCTGGATTTGATCATGAAATGATGCTGGATGAGATTTCAAAGCAGGTACTGAAGCCTGCTGGCGTGGAACACCAAGGATGCAAGGCCGTTCACTTTGTCGATCCCGAACAGGGGATTTGGAGGAGTTTGACGGCACAGACTTCCATGACGACGCCGACCAAGAGGAGGCGGATCCTGTACTGATGCAGGGTCCGGAAGGTAAAATTGATCTTCTCCCATCTAATTCTCGCAAATTACTCCCTTCCGTTGAATGCCCACCAGAGCTCGAACTTAAAACATTACCCGATCATCTCAAGTACGCGTTTCTCGCAGAACATAAAAAATTACCTGTGATTGTTTCGGCTAAGCTCTCCCAAGAGCAAGAAAATGCTCTGGTGGCCATTCTTAAAAATTATGTGCGTGCAATCGGTTGGACCATTTCTGATATCAAAGGAATAAGCCCTTCTGTTTGTATGCACAGGATTTTAATGGAGGAGAATTTCAAGGCCTCCCGCCAGCCCCAACGAAGATTGAACCCACCCATGCAAGAAGTGGTAAGAAATGAAGTGATCAAGCTGTTAGACGCCGGTATTATATACCCGATTTCTGATAGCAAATGGGTCAGTCCTGTGCAGGTTGTCCCGAAGCGGGGTGGGATGTGCATTATGCAGAATGAACAAGGGGAGGAAATTGCCACGCGCCCAGTCACCGGATGGAGAGTCTGCATAGACTACCGGAAGTTGAACGAGGCAACTCGCAAGGACCATTTCCCTTTACCTTTTATCGATCAAATGTTGGAACGATTGGCGGGAAGGGCGTTTTATTGTTTCTTAGATGGCTATTCTGGATACAATCAAATAGTGATCGCCAGTGAAGATCACGAAAAAACTACTTTTACATGCCCTTATGGCACTTTTGCCTATAGGCGCATGCCTTTTGGTCTTTGCAATGCTCCTGCTACTTTTCAAAGATGCATGATGTCTATATTCTCTGAATTTATCGAAAAATGCATTGAGGTCTTCATGGATGACTTCTCTGTATATGGAGATACGTTTGATGAATGTTTGACTAATCTTGCTAAGATTTTAAAGAGGTGTGAGGACACTAACCTTGTTTTAAATTGGGAAAAGTGCCATTTTATGGTCACTGAGGGCATAGTGTTAGGTCATCGCATTTCTCGTGCAGGCATTGAAGTTGATCCAGCCAAAGTGTCCATCATTTCCAATCTCCCTCTTCCTAACTCGATCAAATCAGTTAGGAGCTTCTTAGGGCATGCCGGTTTTTACCGGAGATTCATTAAGGATTTCTCTAAAATTGCCAAGCCGCTCACTAACTTGCTTTGTAAATAAAATCCCTTCTTAATGAATGAAGCGTGTGTCCAAGCCTTTGACACGCTCAAGAAGATGTTAGTTTCTGCACCGATAGTGCAACCACCCGATTGGTCAATACCTTTCGAGGTAATGTGCGATGCTAGTGGTCTCGCCGTGGGCGCAGTTCTTGGACAACATAAGGATGGGAAACACTGCGTAATTCATTACGCAAGTCATGCCCTGAATGAAGCCCAAATTAACTACACCACAACGGAGAAAGAGATGTACGCTGTAATCTTCGCGTTTGATAAATTCAGACAGTATCTTATAGGTACGAAGACTATAGTATACACCGATCACTCTGCATTGAGATACTTGTTTAGCAAACAAGATGCCAAACCTCGATTAATCAGGTGGGTACTTCTGTTGCAAGAATTCGACATCATAATAAAAGATAGGCGATGTCGAGATAATGGTGCTGCTGACCATTTATCTCGATTAGATAATGATAAAAAGGAAAAAGCCGTTAATGAAGAGTTTCCGGACGAACAGTTGTTCGCATTGCATCTGCATAATCAAGCTTGTCCATGGTTTTCCGGCATCGCTAACTTCTTGGCATGCGGAATAACCCCACAGTTTTCGAATTATCATCAGAGGAATAAGTTCAAACGAGATGTATTAAGTTACTTCTGGGAAGAACCTTATCTCTTCAAACACTGCGCCGATTCAATAATCAGGCGATGTGTGACCGAGCACGAAGCCTATCAAATTGTCAGAAAATGCCATGAATCAGAATATGGAGGTCACCATGGTCCCGCTCGAACGGCCCACAAGGTCCTCGAATGTGGATTTTATTGGCCTCACATCTATGAGGATTGCAGGACATTTGTGAAAGGTTGCGACAAATGCCAAAGATTAGGAAACATCTCCAAGAGGGATGAGATGCCTCAAAAGGGAATTCTCACACTTGAGATTTTCGATGTATGGGGCATTGACTTCATGGGACTGTTTCCACCATCTGGTGGAAACTACTATATCTTGGTAGCTGTCGATTACGTGTCCAAATGGGTTGAGGCTGTCGCATTACCGACCAATGATGGTAGCCAAGTCATGAAGTTCCTCAAGAACAACATTTTCAGTCGATTTGGCGTACCTAGGGTAGTGATATCTGATGGAGGAACACACTTTATTAATAAAGGTTTTGAAACTTTAGTGAGTAAAAATGGGATCCTCCATAAGATAGGCACGTCTTACCATCCTCAAACTAGTGGTCAAGTCGAAGTATCCAATCGCGAAATCAAACACATACTCGAAGCCACTGTTGGGATAACCCGTAAGGATTGGGCACGTAAGCTCAATGATGCTCTATGGGCATATCGCACAGCATTTAAGACTCACATTGGGATGTCACCTTACAGACTTGTCTTCGGAAAAGCCTGTCATCTGCCTGTAGAGTTAGAGCACAAGGCTTACTGGGCCGTCAAAACGCTTAACTTCGATCCGAAAGTTGCTCAGAGCAAACGCAAGTTAGACCTCAATGAAATTGAGGAAATACTAGCATTAGCTTATGAAAGCTCTCGAATTTATAAGGAGCGGACCCAGAAGTTGCACGATCGCAGGATTAAGCCTAAGCATTTCTATATTGGTCAAAATGTATTATTGTTCAATTCTAGGTTGAAGCTGTTCCCTGGAAAGCTTAAATCCAGATGGGAAGGACCACATGAAGTGCTGGAAGTGTTTCAAAATGGAGCTGTCAGGATCCGAACTGACAAGGGCAACATAGTGGTGAATGGACATCGATTGAAGGAGTACATCGGACAGTTCGATCCGGAGAAAGAAAGCCAAGCAGTGGCAGACCCGGCTTACACCCAATAAGAAATAGCATTAAAAACACAAAAATTCCATTTCATATATGTATATATAGTACTTTATTTCATGATGAGAAAGTATCCAAAAATCAATTAAACATTTAGAGTACTAAGACTCTAAATGTGAGGATGTTGATATTTGGAGAAAATCTAATGCGTCTTATTTGTCTGTCTTGCAGAAGTTCGGAACCACCAAAAAGAGGAGCAGAAAAGAATAACATGGAAAACCAGGTTCTTGGTTGGATTAATTCCATGAATCTGAGAAAATATTCCCAGAAACTAAAGCAATTTAAATTCCGGGATAAATTTCATAGATAAGTGGAACTGATCCAACCTAATTTATGCAAGTAGATTATTTAAACATTCTCAGCCCAGTATTTTGAATTTATTTGGACTGAATTTATTTAGCCCAAGTCAAATAAAATGGATTCAGGCCCAACATCACACTTGGGCCCAGTCCAAGAAAATTTGAAAATTCAAAATTCTTTGTCGTGGAAGGTCCTTTGTCGCGATGCCATGCATCGCGACCAGGACCTGTTCCGCGACAAACCCTCTTCTGTCCTTAACTTTCTCTGTTGATTGTCGCGATGCACCTTGTCGCGGAGCATGGCTCCGCGACCAAGCCCTGCTCCGCGACACAACCCCCGTTGACTTTGTCTTTGCTGAATCCTGTCGCGATAGCCCTGTCGCGGAACACTACTCCGCGACCAGACCCCAGCTCCGCGACCTCTCTAATGTCGCTATGCCCTTGTCGCGGAACTTTGTTCCGCGACAAAGTCTCGGATTCCGCGACAAATTCCTTAGTATTTATACCCTCCCCCCTCACCAGTTTTTCCCACTCTCTCTTCATTCTCACTTGTCATTTCAACTTCTTCTGCTCCCTCCTTCCATTTTCATCTCTTCCGAACGAACACCACCGTGTTCTTCGCAACCAACTCACCCATTTTCAAGAGGAAACCATGGACCGTTTGCTCAGAATCTTCCCAAACCTTGGACCCATGCCTAGACCCGAGCCTTGGAGGGCAGGGTAAACCCATTTCCCCCTTTGTTCATGGCACCCGCTCGGACTCCTTTGTTCTTGTTTGTGTTTTTGATGTGTTTTTAGCATAATATGGCTTTTTTGTGCGTGAGTTCTTCTGTTTTTGGGGTTTCTAAAGACTCTCGGTTATGAGCAGTGTGTTGAAATTTTTGAGAACCCCCAAGAACATGTGTTTTGAAATCTGTTAATGGTTTACAAATTTTGGAAGATAAAACTGGAAAGAACAAACTGATGAACATTTGGGTATTGTTTTGAATATCTTGATGTTATTGGTTTGTTTGATCTTGATGTGACTTCTTGCAGTGTTGTTTTAGGGCAATAAAGATGGAAGATCTTTTTGGGCATATTTGTTCTCATGTTAGAAATCTCATGGGAATAAATGTTTGTTTGTTTATGGAAACATAGTACAAACACCCAATGAGAAGCTTCCACTTTTTAATAAAAGCAACCCTTTGGAAAAAGACAAAAAGAGTTGTTTTATTTAATGTTTGACTTGAAGTCTTTTGTTCCCAATGGAACACTAGTGTGAGTAAAATAGCAGTATTTTCGTCACCTAACTGCTATCCTTTTTAAAAAATCAAAAATGGGACCACTCACATCCCACTTTTATTAAATAAAATGAGTCAACCATTTTAAAAATTAAAAACAGCGTTTGCAAACTTTTGGAATGCTTTAACTGTCCAAACAGTCCAAGCTATCCAGAAATAGCAGATCCACTTCGCCACGTCTTCATTGCACATTCCAATATTCGAGCATTCCATGTCCCTCTGTCCATCTCATACCACTTCCAACAAGTTTCTCGGACTTGTTTAATAAAATTGAAAAAAATTTTGGGCCCAATGGCCCATTAAAAAGATTTTAGGCCTAATGGCCAATTTTATTTTATTTTGGGCTCCTTAGCCCATTTAAAACCAAATATTGTTTACCTATGCTTTATATTAAAAAAATTTTCAAGTTGGAGATTTAGTAACCTCACATCTAGAGCAAAGCTCTAAATGTGAGGATGTTGGTTTCTGAACTTGAAAAACTTCTGAAAATTATATAAAAATTGGATTCATCCTTTCTTATCTTTTCAGAGGCAATCTTCCAAATCCAGACCCAGTGCCCGGAGGAACCCACCTGATGGACCTTCCGCTAGAGCTTCTAGGAGAAATTCTCTCCTGAATCGGGGAGGATGAAATGAAAGAAATGTTCAGAGCTAGGAGAACTTGCACGAAGCTGAGGGACGCAGGAAACCTCGCCATCGTCTACAGGCGATGCGAGTTGGATGCGGCTCGGGTGAGGCACTGGCAGGAGGAGATACGATGGCAGAAAGAAAGATTTCGGCACACATGCATTGAGGCTGGAAACTTCAATCTCCAAATTGTTCCAGCACTCATGGCATTTGTAGAAGAGGACGAAGAGCGAGCATGCGAGCTGCTACGGCCAGGCATCGAAGACAATCATAAAGCGTCAATCCTCACCCGCGGACTGATGCTCATGAGCAAGATGGATGAAAGTCAGGTCAATCAGGGGATCACAATGATCGAGAAGATGGTGACCAGTCGAGAGGTTTTCAACTACACATCCACCAACACCCTCGCGTGGATGGCAGACAATGATGCCCCTTACCTGTTTGCAGGGCAACCACCTAGAGTTTTCTGCAGAAGAATGCATGCACCCCTGAGAAATCGCGACTGGTGCCTGCGCTGTGAGCTGACCAGCTACGTCCACTGGCTCCGATACATGTTCTGAGGAGAGGAAGAAGGAAAGACGAATCCTAGTATGCCCTAGTTCCTTTTTATGCCCTAGTATTGGCATTATATAAGGGATTTCCTCTTTTGCATGCAGGTTTGCACTAACTGCATAGAAATCCTTTAAAAATTATTGTACTTTACCGCTTTCCCTAAAATGGAACTCAGCTTTTGAGACCACTGAACAGATCTTTACTTGCTTTCTTTTTGAAAAAGATGTCTGTACAGTCCAAGATGAATAAGTGACTGTCAGGCCAAAAATATGTTGTTGACATACTCTGTATGTTAGCAATGCCTCTTTACTGCTTTCATTAAATAACCAGCAAAAATGTGCATAAACCTGCTCTAAATTCACATGTTGAATTTAGGCTTGTGATTAAATTTTCAAACTTTTAAATGGGGATAATATAATTGAAAACATGCATGAAATGAATTCCTAAGGTTTTGAGCTATAAAAATTTAATGATGCGATCAGCTTATTGGGTAATAAATCTGCATGTTAGAGATTTGGATTGAATAAATTGTTAGAATTAAGCTTTGATTAAATGTGAGAATATTGTATGACATGAATCAACCCAATCTTGTGAGGTTTGAGCCATGAGTCATTTTTTTTTACTCATTCTTTTCTTTGATGTGTGAATCTTTTTGATTAAAGGAAACTAGAACTTGCAATTGGGACCGATTCAAGACCATGCCATATTCCCGAAATCGAGCATATGATCGAGGCACCTAGAAACCCGAATTTTGGCCTTCTTTTGAAATCCAAACCCAAAAATATTTTCCCCTTAGGATTAACCAATCTGAGCCTTTAAGCCTAATTTTTCTTTGAACCCACTATATCTTCCTTGCCTTATAAAAAGACCAACAAAAAAAAAATCAAACCCAAGTATGCAAGAATGAATTCTATCGAAGGCATTAAATTTATGATCATCAGAAAAAGCATAAATCGGTGTTCAATAAACCGATTCAAAAAAGAGAGAAAGAAAAGAGAGAGTTGAGATTCATTCAACATAAATAAATTGCAAATGACAAGCAATTAGACAATAGTCTAATGTCATGCGATAGAAAAAGCAAAAAGAAAGAAAAATATTGATGATCATAAATTTTCATAAAAATATGCCAAGTCATGATGGAATGAGCTCTTGCCACTTCTTAGCCCAATAAATTCCCTTTCTCACCTATGTTACAACCGTATGCCCCGTTATAACCTTAAATAAGACCTCATGATCTCGATTTGAGGAAATGAGCCGGTGGCGAGTTGGTCTGATTGCAAGCTTATGGGATAATTTAATTAAAATTGATTTTGAGCGTTCATTGATTAAACCCCATTGAGAGTGAGTGAATTTTCCGATTCTCTTATTAGTGAGGCTCTGTTTCATTTAAAATGTTCATGTCATCCCTTGATTCTCATTTTTAATCTTTGCATCTTTCAAATATGATATTCATGAAGAGTTGATAATAATGTTCGATTTGTAGACCCGATGTAGTGAGCAAGTATCATTTTATTAAACACTGCAATCAAGGGAATTTAATAACTGCAGTTTTTAATTGTCTTATCCCAATCCAAAAAGAATGTGATTTATGAAGCCACGAAAATGAATTGAATATGCAGAGCCCGTGTTCTTTCGAACATTGACTCTGACTGCTCGGGGACGATCAGTATTAAATGTGAGGATGTTGATAATGGCCAGAAATGACCATTATTTTCAATCCATTTCCGTGTCTTAAACGGGCATTTGATCGCATTCCGGTCTTACATTAAGTAAGAAAGCAATTGAATTGGACTGATTTATGCATAATTGTAAAAATAATAAGCTGGTGTGAAAAAGGCATAAATATGTAATTTTATTACATATTTATGTTAGAAAAATCCAAAAACATGAGAAAAAGAAAAGAAAAGAAAAAGGAATGAAAAAGATGGAAAAAAGAGAGAAAAGCCCACAAAAAGAACATTTTCGGCCCATCTGGCCCAATCCAGCAGGCCCAGGAGCACCCTTGTCGCGGAAGCTCCTTTGTCGCGATGCATGGTTCCGCGACCAAGGAATGTTCCGCGACCAAGCAGACTCAGATGAAGAGGAGGCCAGCCAAGATACCTTTGTCGCGATGCCCTGTTTCGCGACAAAGGTCTATTCCGCGACAAAGATGCACTTTTAGAGACACAAGACCCAGTCGAGAAGCTTTGCCACATGCAGTGTGTTCCGCGACCAGAGTTGATGCTCCGAGACAAAGCTGTGATGTGTGTGATGTCTTGAGACACAATGGGCTCAAATTAAGGCCCATGAGCTTAGGGTTTCCCCTCTATAAATAAGAGGTGGTTCTCTTGAGCTAGGGGGGAATTTTTGTTGATTAGAAGTTCTTGAAGACAAGCAATAGGAGTTCTCTCTTAGGTAGTGTAGCTTAGTTTTATTTTCTTGTATTATTTAATTCTTGCCCTTAGATTAGTTTAGTTTAGTGTTCATTTTAGTGTTTTACTGTTCACAGTAACTAGATAGCCACTTTTATATCATGTTTTGTTTTCTAAACTCTTGTTTTAGGGTTTGTAATACCCAAATCATGGGTATTAAAAACACCCCTTCAATAATATGGGAAAACATTCATCATTTGTGTCCTAAAACATGAAATGGGTCTCACACCCCATGGATTTATGCTTTCTTTTTCATTTTGGGGTCATTTGACCCCCATTATGCTATTTTTATGCTTACTGCTTGCATTATTGGATAATGTTGTGTGTATGTGTGGTCAAACCCGAGATTAGGATGTATGCTTTATTTTTAAATTCTGTCCAGTTTTGTTTAAGCATGTTCTTCCATATTTTGAATGTTGCTCGCTCGTTTTTAGCTTAGAACAGCTTTTTGATCTGAAATAGGGTGAGATCACGCTGTTTGTATGCCACTGTTCATTTCTGCTTTTTCTGACTTTTGTCCTGAACCACCTCTGTCGCCAACCGCCTTTTGTTGCGGAACCACGTTCCGTGACAAAATGGTTGTTCCGCGACAAAGGTGTCTAAAGACACTTGTCTTCATATTTTAAAACCCTTTGTCGCGAAACACTTTCTCGCGGAACCACGTTCCGCGACACAACCCTGTTTGGCGACAAAGGAGCCAAACTCTTGCATTTTGTCTGCATGGCTTTCTGTCGCGGAACATTCTTGTCGCGGAACCACGTTTCGCGACAAAATCTCATTCTGAGATAGAAAAATTATGCCATGCCCTTATTTCTCTGAAAACCTTTGTCACGGAACACCTTGTCGCGGAACCACGTTCCGCGACAAAATTTTCCATGCATAGCGACAAGGACCAAATGCTTTAAAAATTTTCTGAAAATCCTTTGTCGCGAAACACTCTTGTCGCGGAACCACGTTCCGCGACAAAATCCTGCTTAGCGACAAAGAAGCGTTATGCTGCCAAAAATTCTAAAAACTTGTCGGGATACCCATGTCGCGGACCTCGGTCCGCGACAAAATTTATGATATCGCGACAAAGACTCCCTTCTCTCTATTTAATCTCAAACATTCTTCATTCTCTTCCTATATTATATTGCATCACTCACATCATAACCCCATGGGTTAAGGTGTAACACTCTGGAATTGCAATATAGGGTGTTATGCTGCCCGAATTTTGATTCTCCATTTTCATCGCTTAACTAATTGAACCCTTGAGTCATTAATGATTAAAGATTGAGATTAGCAATAATTAAACATCAATAATCATCATGATTAAAGGACCTTTGTTCAATTTCCATTAAAATACTCCTCTATAAATAAAATCTTGATGACTTAAGCAGATAATCCGGACTGTAATTAATTATGGTAGGAGGGATTATTTAAGATCATCAATTGTGGACCCAATCCACAACCTTGCATGAGAAACCAATGTCTCTCATACAAGGAATCTTCTTTTATTTCTTGTTGATTTTGTCTTTGCGTGTTGTGTGTAACACTTAGTAATGGTACATCAGATTTATATTGGCGGGTATTCCCTCATGGATAACTAGCTCGTAATCTGAGTATTAATTATTAAGTGTTATTTTGCATGATCTGGATAGCAGTTAGAGGATGCCTTGGCAGTTCGTCCATCCGGGATTATAATAGCTGCTCAGCTAACCCCTATTCAGATAAAGTTTTATTTTTCTTATCTTAATTTCCAAACCCAAATTCCAATCTGTAATAGGAATCAGTTGACATCAGTCAATGCTAACTGATGATCATTATAGAAAAGAAGCATGTAGGTTTTACCAGAATTCACAGACAGTGGAGATCCAACTGATATTGACATTATCATTATAGGGTTTAAACTGTCTAAATTCATTCCATCCGAGTTAACAGGATACTGAATCGCAGATGTTTGCAATTCACCTAATAGCTCTGCCATTACTTTGGTCCTCCGGCCATTTCATGATTGTGTTTCACCTTCTGTCTAGACCCGCTGTTATATTTTGGGTCATTTCATTTTACACTTCCATATATCCTTATGCATGCTATTATTATGTATATTGTGGTCTAAAGTATTTTGGGATCCTTCCCTTGGACATCAGAAGTCTGCATTCAAACAGATATTGCGTATTAAATTTCCAACAAAAACTCCTTTATAAAGTCCGGATCTGAGTAAGGGATAAATTCCTCAGTTATGACTAATTCATATTCCGTCGAGGGTTGTGTTTTGGGAAACTAGAAGCAGAATCAGCGATTAGGTCTCATCTAGACTGAAAGGGTCTGTGTTTTAATTGAGAGTCTAGTACATGTAGGGGAATGATTTTCATATTTATTATTTTCCAAAACTGTTGTGCGTTGGAAATCTATGATTACGTATTACACCGAGATGGGGTCCACTTGGATTCAAATACAATGTAGTAAATAATCTTAAAGGAACAACACTCAGGCCTTGGTTATTTTCTAAGATAGGGTTGAGTATTCTTTCAACTGCTATTTTCTTCTGCCAAAGCCTATTATTGAGTCCTGAGTGAGTACATCCGGAACGAACTGACTCATTAGTTCGTTTCATTAGTTTGTATCTTATAACCACCTGGAAGGAAGTGAACACTGCGAGCATTTCACCGAGAGTCGGGAATTCTTGATCCATACCCAGTCATCTTGACTGGGTGCTGTCTTTTACTACCAGGGTCAGATTTTCAAAACCTCTGAGTGATAGGAATTTAAAATGCTTTCTTTACTGCTTTCTTTTAACCGCTTTCATTAGAGGTCACTCGGTTGTATTGAGAGTTGCGTAACTGCTACTAGGATCGACAGTTAAGGGATAGTTCAGAGCTTGATTAGAATCTTTGGGTGTGACATGGGGGAATGATAGTAGTACTTGGCATTTCAATAAATGATTTGTCGGGTGTTGCTTTTCCACCGCGGATGAAGTAACATACCCAGGCCAGGGCAGTTACAAATTTGTGGTATCTTAGAATCTGTGGTCTTAAGAACATATAAACTCATATTGTAAGTACCTGTCTGTTAAAGGGAAAGCATTATTGAGAGCATGAGAATTAGCTATCTGATAGAATTATTCCAAGCAAAGATCTGTGTATAAAAATGGAAGTTTAATACTGCCTTATCTAAATCTTGTCCAATTTTTATTCTTTTCTTCCTGTCCCTTCTGTCCACATTGTGATTCAGCTTCATAGCTAGCATGATATAAATTTTCACTGCTTCCGTAGATAGTGTTTATCGCATTCTTAGAATAATTTTGCCCGCTTCTTAGAATAGATTTGTTTGCTTTGTAGAACAGATTTAAACGCTTTTATAATTTAGTTTAAATTCATGTCAGTAGTTGTTAATCACTTTTCAAAACCATTGGAGCAATATGAATGGAAAATCTAGTAAAACGACGTGGGCCCTGCTTCTATCGCACATCCTCCAGTGAACGATCCGGTCTTACTATAAATTACTGCAATTTTTGACACCGTGCGCTTTCGGGGGCACAGTTTCTTAACACGAGTAATAAAAACGTGACAACCTATAAATATATCCCTAATCCTAACTCCGCCATCATAAATTGGTTTCATTTAAACAAAATTGAACGCCAGGATCATGATTTTTCAGAAAATGCTCACGTAGTGGGAATGTGATAAAGTTTCGTGGCGCGGATTTTCATGACATGAAATTATGATAAATTCCATGATGCCTATGGCCAGGGACCTTCAGTGTGACAGACTGAAGGTTAAGATTAAACTATCTATCCCGGCTGCACCGTGAAAGTTGTCAAAAGTTTCATGCCAGGGAGGTCCACAGCGCCGTTTGAAATCAAAGTTTCCCACATGAGTAATAAAAAGTGAAATATATCCTTAAACCCCTTTCCCGCGAATCTTAATTCCTTTCATTCAATAAATTCAATCCTGATATATTTTTATAAAATACTCGTGTTGCGAAATTGTCAAAAGTTTCATGTGGCGCCGTCTGTGGGAATTTTCCGATTGAGAGTGAGTGAATTTTCCGATTCTCTTATTAGTGAGGCTCTGTTTCATTTAAAATGTTCATGTCATCCCTTGATTCTCATTTTTAATCTTTGCATCTTTCAAACATGATATTCATGAAGAGTTGATAATAATGTTCGATTTGTAGACCCGATGTAGTGAGCAAGTATCATTTCATTAAACACTGCAATCAAGGGAATTTAATAACTGCAGTTTTTAATTGTCTTATCCCAATCCAAAAAGAATGTGATTTATGAAGCCATGAAAATGAATTGAATATGCAGAGCCCGTGTTCTTTCGAACATTGACTCTGACTGCTCGGGGACGATCAGTATTAAATGTGAGGATGTTGATAATGGCCAGAAATGACCATTATTTTCAATCCATTTCCGTGTCTTAAAGGGGCATTTGATCGCATTCCGGTCTTACATTAAGTAAGAAAGCAATTGAATTGGACTGATTTATGCATAATTGTAAAAATAATAAGCTGGTGTGAAAAAGGCATAAATATGTAATTTTATTACATATTTATGTTAGAAAAATCCAAAAACATGAGAAAATGAAAAGAAAAGAAAAAGGAATGAAAAAGATGGAAAAAAGAGAGAAAAGCCCACAAAAAGAACATTTTCGGCCCATCTGGCCCAATCCAGCAGGCCCAGGAGCACCCTTGTCGCGGAAGCTCCTTTGTCGCGATGCATGGTTCCGCGACCAAGGAATGTTCCGCGACCAAGCAGACT
Organism: Hygrophila difformis; assembly: GCA_030278955.1. Taxonomy (NCBI): domain Eukaryota; kingdom Viridiplantae; phylum Streptophyta; class Magnoliopsida; order Lamiales; family Acanthaceae; genus Hygrophila; species Hygrophila difformis. The sequence continues at coordinate 31,318,485 of JAOANR010000001.1, read as the reverse complement.
CAGATGAAGAGGAGACCAGCCAGGATACCTTTGTCGCGATGCCCTGTTCCGCGACAAAGGTCTATTCCGCGACAAAGATGCACTTTTAGAGACACAAGACCCAGTCGAGAAGCTTTGCCACATGCAGTTGTTCCGCGACCAGAGTTGATGCTCCGAGACAAAGCTGTGATGTGTGTGATGTCTTGAGACACAATGGGCTCAAATTAAGGCCCATGAGCTTAGGGTTTCCCCTCTATAAATAAGAGGTGGTTCTCTTGAGCTAGGGGGGAATTTTTGTTGATTAGAAGTTCTTGAAGACAAGCAGTAGGAGTTCTCTCTTAGGTAGTGTAGCTTAGTTTTATTTTCTTGTATTATTTAATTCTTGCCCTTAGATTAGTTTAGTTTAATGTTCATTTTAGTGTTTTACTGTTCACAGTAACTAGATAGCCACTTTTATATCATGTTTTGTTTTCTAAACTCTTGTTTTAGGGTTTGTAATACCCAAATCATGGGTATTAACAACACCCCTTCAATAATATGGGAAAACATTCATCATTTGTGTCCCAAAACATGAAATGGGTCTCACACCCCATGGATTTATGCTTTCTTTTGCATTTTGGGGTCATTTGACCCCCATTATGCTATTTTTATGCTTACTGCTTGCATTACTGGATAATGTTGTGTGTATGTGTGGTCAAACCCGAGATTAGGATGTATGCTTTATTTTTAAATTCTGTCCAGTTTTGTTTAAGCATATTCTTCCATATTTTGAATGTTGCTCGCTCGTTTTTAGCTTAGAACAGCTTTTTGATCTGAAATAGGGTGAGATCACGCTGTTTGCATGCCACTGTTCATTTCTGCTTTTTCTGACTTTTGTCCTGAACCACCTCTGTCGCCAACCGCCTTTTGTTGCGGAACCACGTTCCGTGACAAAATGGTTGTTCCGCGACAAAGGTGTCTAAAGACACTTGTCTTCATATTTTAAAACCCTTTGTCGCGAAACACTTTGTCGCGGAACCACGTTCCGCGACACAACCCTGTTTGGCGACAAAGGAGCCAAACTCTTGCATTTTGTCTGCATGGCTTTCTGTCGCGGAACATTCTTGTCGCGGAACCACGTTTCGCGACAAAATCTCATTCTGAGATAGAAAAATTATGCCATGCCCTTATTTCTCTGAAAACCTTTGTCACGGAACACCTTGTCGCGGAACCACGTTCCGCGACAAAATTTTCCATGCATAGCGACAAGGACCAAATGCTTTAAAAATTTTCTGAAAATCCTTTGTCGCGAAACACTCTTGTCGCGGAACCACGTTCCGCGACAAAATCCTGCTTAGCGACAAAGAAGCGTTATGCTGCCAAAAATTCTAAAAACTTGTCGGGATACCCATGTCGCGGACCTCGGTCCGCGACAAAATTTATGATATCGCGACAAAGACTCCCCTCTCTATTTAATCTCAAACATTCTTCATTCTCTTCCTATATTATATTGCATCACTCACATCATAACCCCATGGGTTAAGGTGTAACACTCTGGAATTGCAATATAGGGTGTTATGCTGCCCGAATTTTGATTCTCCATTTTCATCGCTTAACTAATTGAACCCTTGAGTCATTAATGATTAAAGATTGAGATTAGCAATAATTAAACATCAATAATCATCATGATTAAAGGACCTTTGTTCAATTGCCATTAAAATACTCCTCTATAAATAAAATCTTGATGACTTAAGCAGATAATCCGGACTGTAATTAATTATGGTAGGAGGGATTATTTAAGATCATCAATTGTGGACCCAATCCACAACCTTGCATGAGAAACCAATGTCTCTCATACAAGGAATCTTCTTTTATTTCTTGTTGATTTTGTCTTTGCGTGTTGTGTGTAACACTTAGTAATGGTACATCAGATTTATATTGGCGGGTATTCCCTCATGGATAACTAGCTCGTAATCTGAGTATTAATTACTAAGTGTTATTTTGCATGATCTGGATAGCAGTTAGAGGATGCCTTGGCGGTTCGTCAATCCGGGATTATAATAGCTGCTCAGCTAACCCCTATTCAGATAAAGTTTTATTTTTCTTATCTTAATTTCCAAACCCAAATTCCAATCTGTAATAGGAATCAGTTGACATCAGTCAATGCTAACTGATGATCATTATAGAAAAGAAGCATGTAGGTTTTACCAGAATTCACAGACAGTGGAGATCCAACTGATATTGACATTATCATTATAGGGTTTAAACTGTCTAAATTCATTCCATCCGAGTTAACAGGATACTGAATCGCAGATGTTTGCAATTCACCTAATAGCTCTGCCATTACTTTGGTCCTCCGGCCATTTCATGATTGTGTTTCACCTTCTGTCTAGACCCGCTGTTATATTTTGGGTCATTTCATTTTACACTTCCATATATCCTTATGCATGCTATTATTATGTATTATTGTGGTCTAAAGTATTTTGGGATCCTTCCCTTGGACATCAGAAGTCTGCATTCAAACAGATATTGCGTATTAAATTTCCAGCAAAAACTCCTTTATAAAGTCCGGATCTGAGTAAGGGATAAATTCCTCAGTTATGACTAATTCATATTCCGTCGAGGGTTGTGTTTTGGGAAACTAGAAGCAGAATCAGCGATTAGGTCTCATCTAGACTGAAAGGGTCTGTGTTTTAATTGAGAGTCTAGTACCTGTAGGGGAATGATTTTCATATTTATTATTTTCCAAAACTGTTGTGCGTTGGAAATCTATGATTACGTATTACACCGAGATGGGGTCCACTTGGATTCAAATACAGTGTAGTAAATAATCTTAAAGGAACAACACTCAGGCCTTGGTTATTTTCTAAGATAGGGTTGAGTATTCTTTCAACTGCTATTTTCTTCTGCCAAAGCCTATTATTGAGTCCTGAGTGAGTATATTCGGAACGAACTGACTCATTAGTTCGTTTCATTAGTTTGTATCTCATAACCACCTGGAAGGAAGTGAACACTGCGAGCATTTCACCGAGAGCCGGGAATTCTTGATCCATACCCAGTCATCTTGACTGGGTGCTGTCTTTTACTACCAGGGTCAGATTTTCAAAACCTCTGAGTGATAGGAATTTAAAATGCTTTCTTTACTGCTTTCTTTTAACCGCTTTCATTAGAGGTCACTCGGTTGTATTGAGAGTTGCTTAACTGCTACTAGGATCGACAGTTAAGGGATAGTTCAGAGCTTGATTAGAATCTTTGGGTGTGACATGGGGGAATGATAGTAGTACTTGGCATTTCAATAAATGATTTGTCGGGTGTTGCTTTTCCACCGCGGATGAAGTAACATACCCAGGCCAGGGCAGTTACAAATTTGTGGTATCTTAGAATCTGCGGTCTTAAGAACATGTAAACTCATATTGTAAGTACATGTCTGTTAAAGGGAAAGCATTATTGAGAGCATGAGAATTAGCTATCTGATAGAATTATTCCAAGCAAAGATCTATGTATAAAAAATGGAAGTTTAATATTGCCTTATCTAAATCTTGTCCAATTTTTATTCTTTTCTTCCTGTCCCTTCTGTCCACATTGTGATTCAGCTTCATAGCTAGCATGATGTAAATTTTCACTGCTTCCGTAGATAGTGTTTATCGCATTCTTAGAATAATTTTGCCCGCTTCTTAGAATAGATTTGTTTGCTTTGTAGAACAGATTTAAACGCTTTTAGAGTTTAGTTTAAATTCATGCCAGTAGTTGTTAATCACTTTTCAAAACCATTGGAGCAATATGAATGGAAAATCTAGTAAAACGACGTGGGCCCTGCTTCTATCGCACATCCTCCAGTGAACGATCCGGTCTTACTATAAATTACTGCAATTTTTGACACCGTGCGCTTTCGGGGGCACAGTTTCTTAACACGAGTAATAAAAACGTAACAACCTATAAATATATCCCTAATCCTAACTCCGCCATCATAAATTGGTTTCATTTAAACAAAATTGAAAGCCAGGATCATGATTTTTCAGAAAATGCTCACGTAGTGGGAATGTGATAAAAGTTTCGTGGCGCGGATTTTCATGACATGAAATTATGATAAATTCCATGATGCCTATGGCCAGGGACCTTCAGTGTGACAGACTGAAGGTTAAGATTAAACTATCTATCCCGGCTGCACCGTGAAAGTTGTCAAAAGTTTCATGCCAGGGAGGTCCACAGCGCCGTTTGAAATCAAAGTTTCCCACATGAGTAATAAAAAGTGAAATATATCTTTAAACCCCTTTCCCGCGAATCTTAATTCCTTTCATTCAATAAATTCAATCCTGATATATTTTTATAAAATACTCGTGTTGCGAAATTGTCAAAAGTTTCAAGGTGGTAAAACAGTTCGATACAGATTGCAAACTACCTAGGGAGGCTGGAGGATCCTTCATAGTCTTAATCCCTAAAACAGATCATCCGCATGGGTTTAATGACTATCGCCCAATTTCATTGGTTGGGAGTATATATAAGGTGATCTCAAAGATTTTAGCTAGACGATTACAGGAAGTGATTTCAGGACTGGTGGGGGAGACACAAATGGCTTTCGTGAAGGAGAGGCAGATTCTTGATGGCGCGCTTGTAGCTGCTGAGGTCATTCACACTACGCAAAAAGCTGGCCGCCGAGGATTTGTGTTAAAACTGGATTTCGCCAAAGCCTACGACAATGTATCATGGGAAGCTTTGATTCGAGTATTGGAGGCTATGGGATTCGGACCTAAATGGCTAAAATGGATACAACAGTGCCTTTATTCCGCGTCGGCAGCCGTGATGGTGAATGGATCCACTACCAAATTTTTCAAGTTGCAAAAAGGGCTCAGACAAGGCGATCCTCTCTCGCCATATTTGTTCGTATTGGTGGCAGAAGTGTTAAACAAGATGATAAGCAAGATGGGTAATGTAGGGCGAGTAGCAGGATTAAATTCGGGAGGGGATGGGCCGACCATTTCTCACCTTCAATATGCGGACGACACCATTATTTTTTGTGAAGGTGCACTATCACAGGTAATTCATATTAAGAGACTTGTGAAGTGTCTAACACTTAATACGGGCCTGAGAATAAATTATGGGAAAATCATATTATTTGGAATAAACTGTCCCGATGAGCTGGTCAGGGAGGCTGCCGTGTGTTTTGGTTGTGAGGTTGGGGATTGGCCCATGAAATACTTGGGAATCCCAATTGGGGGTAGGTTGTGTAGCACGGGGATTTGGCAACGGTTCTTGAAAAAGTCGAAAAACGGTTGGCCGGATGGAAAGGGAGACTACTTTCTCAAGCGGGTAGAGTTTGTTTAATCAAGTCGGTGTTGCACAGTCTACCGGTGTATTACCTTTCACTTTTCAAAGTTCCTAAGGTGGTAGCCGATTGACTTGAATTTCTCAAAAGACGTTTCTTTTGGAATGAATGGGAGGGGACGAGGAAAATGCACACACTTTGTTGGGAAAGGGTATGTAGTCATCCGGGCGATGGGGGTTTAGGCATTTGGGATACGAGAAAATTCAACAGTGCGCTCCTTTTCAAATGGAGATGGAGATTTGGGGTTGAGGAGTCTTTGTGGAAAAAGGTTATAAACGCTAAGTATTACGGGAAGGGAGGGCCTTTAATTCCGGAAGAGAAGAAGGTTAGATCCTGTTGGGGTAGGATTTCAGGAACATGGGAGGAGATGCACTGGGCGGAGATAGGGGGGTTCATTTATCCAAGTGGGAGATGGGTCTATGGTGAGATTTTGGCAAAAAGTATGGGTAGTTGAAGGACGACCTCTAAAAGAGTTGTTCCCCAGATTGTTTGCCCTTGCCTCTAACAAGGCGGGTAGGATTATGGAGTTCGGGAAGTGGGTGGGCTTCGATTGGGAGTGGAATATTGATCTAAGGCGACCATTGTTTGGCTGGGAACTCGAGGGATGGTCTCAAATGCTGAATATGGTTAATGAGACGCGGCTACTCAGATTCACAAGGGATAGAGTGGTGTGGACGAGGGAATGTCATGGTTTGTACTCAACAAGATCCTGTTGGCCAAGAAAGGATGGAGGGGAGGCTACTGCCCTCAGCCGTTTCTGGAAGTTATTATGGAGAATAAGAGCTCCAATGAAGAGTAAGCTGTTGGTGTGGAAGATAGCAAACAGAGCTGTGCCAGTCAGGGAACTGCTATTACAAAGAGGATGCATCACAGAAAATCAGTCCTTATGTCCAATATGCGAAAGGGAAATTGAAACTATAGACTATTTATTCTGTCAATGTTCATTGCCAGCGGCACTTTGGTATCAGATGGCTACATGGTTTGAAGTGGTGTGGATGTCTCCAGGGAGGGTGGAGTGTCTTCTCGCTTCGTGGACGGATCTCTCACTCAGAATGGGGAATAGGAAGTTATGGCTTATCTCAGGAGTGGCTACAGTCTGTACAATCTGGAATATACGTAATGCAAAAATTTTCAAAGGGCAACAGGTCGGGATCGATGAGGTAGTGGAGGAGATTAAATGGCGAAGTTGCTCATGGTGGAAGGCATTAATGAAAGACCCTGAAGTCAGTCTGGTGAGCAACGGGCTAAGCTTTCCTGCAGGCTTGTCATCGAGGAGATGCAGCACTTTTCGAAATTGTCGAAGTGGATTGGTCTGGGAGAAACCGGAAAGTGGATGGTGGAAAGTAAACACGGACGGATCGTCATTTGGGAACTCCGGTCCGGCCGGCATTGGAGGCGTGATTCGTGATGATAAAGGGGAGGTAATGTTTATCCTATCTGACTATATTGGGTTTGCTGATGTTACAATGGCAGAAGTGACCGCAGTAAGTCGAATGTGTTCAATATTAATTCGAGATCAAGGATTCCCCATGATTAAGTTGATATTTGAATGCGACTCAATTAATGTGGTGAGATGGATGTCGGATCTAGACTCTTTCCCGTGGCGTTTCAGAGAGCTGATCAGGCCTATATTGACGGTATTAAGACATGGTGGTGAGGTGCGAGTCAGACACATTTTAAGGGAGCGGAATGAGATGGCCGATCACTGGGCTAGGATTGGTGCAAACAAGGAAGGAAAGGTGGAGATGTGGAGGTAGTATCATCGACGCTGGAACATATTGATAAGAGCAGATCTTACTGCCTCTATTGTATGATATTGTGGAGTCATTTCTTTTGAGGTGTTGTTTCCATTTGTTTTGGTTTGTAGTTCACTGATGAATCCATAGCAGATGGTTGATGCGTGTGATGTATGAACTGAACCATGTACTACATTGGCAGAAACTTTCAATAAACATATTATTCTCAAAAAAAAAATCTTTAAAGAATGTTGGACTTTATCTTCCAAAATCAGTTTTTAGCCATTAACAGTTATGTTGCAATATTTTGTGTCACTAGCAAGATGTGACTTAAAGTATTAATATACAATTATGAATGGTTAACTCAACATACCACAAGAAATATTTACAATGAAATTTATATATGACAAAAAATTTGCAAAATTAATACTTGATGTAGGTGATGGTGAAGTTGTTATTGATTTTGGAGATGTACAATCAGTTGTGACATGTCCAGATGATATTCTTATAAACTCTACGGGTGATCCTATAACGGTTATTTTTTATAGTACATATACAAAATATAAACTGCACCACTTCTATACAGACATTTTTAAGGATAGTGTTATACTAGCCCTTACCAATTAAATTTTCAGCAATGAAATTTTCAGCAAATTGCAGGGGAATTTTCATATTATGCTTAATACTTATATTTAAATTTTATATTATTTTAATTTAAATTTCAAATTAAATAAAAATATTATTTTAATAATTATTTTGTTGATATGTTAGGTTTGTACCAGACAAGCCACAGAAGCTAAAGAAGACGGTATAATATAATTTCTTTGTTAGTTTTAAAAATAATTAAATTATATTATCATATACTCCTCTTTCGAATCTATATAAAAATTCATTACATATTTTTCATTACTCAAAATAAAATTTATTATTAATTTGTATAGTATAATTATAAATATTATATAAAATATATAAATATGCCCGTCGAGTCTCGACGGGTTACTTGCTAGTTTTATATAATAAAAAATAATAAAACTTTAATATTATAAAACTACGTGATTAGACGAATCTAACAAGACTCACTTGACTATGTTTTATCTTATGTAACTGTGTGAAATAATCGAATTAACATTACTCAATGAATAATGTTTACTATGCAAACGTTAGAATTTTTAAAAAAAATGGAGGAAGTATTTAATATAGTTATGTGTTTATCTATCTATATAATAAATCCTGAATACTTTTTGGCCTGTCCAGACTCTTTTGTCCTTATTAATTTTAATTCATTCTTCTTAATTTTAAAGGTTTAATCAGTCATTATACGCTTATTTTTATATCAACGGTTCGTATTAAAACACGTATGCAAACTGACAGTTGCTGAGTAATCGCTGAGTAATGTCACGTCATCAGACACATCATCAATATCTATATTTAGAAAATAAATCTATATATTAAAATGAATCTTGAAAAAATCTTATAAGTATTTCAAAAAGATATAATTGATTACAACTATATATATAAATTATTTGACTGTATAGATAATACATAATATTTTAAAAAATGTTAATATTATAGTATTATTAAATTTAATTAGGTTAAAAATTTATGTCTAAAAAATATATAATAATCCTATATCAATATAAGGAATATAATAACCATATTTTAAATAAAAATATTTCATTAAGAATATGATGTAAACATTAAATTGATCATAAAAATAGGATTAATATAAAATGACCACATCACCTAAAAATTTTTATACCATTCTAAATAAATTTTACATAATTTTTTGTTCTTTTTAAAGAAGAAAAGAAAGAAAAGCAAAAATAAAAAAAAAGACTAAAACACATCATAATTATTATTAGACATAATATCATTAATCCAATAATCTTTATCTATTTCAACATAAAAGAAAATGTATATTTATCCAGTAATCCCTATCTGTTTCAATATAAAAAAAATATATGTATAAATTCGGAGTATTGTAAAAGAATATTAGAAGTATTTTACTATAAACAATATGTAAAGATTTGTGGTAATAATAAATAGTTTGGGTTGTAGCAATATTTATATCCAAAAAAACTATAATATTAAGTGATTATGTTCCATGTCCAAACATGGTACAAAACATGTTTATTCAATTAAACATCATTTACCATTTTATTTTTCACAAAGAATAGCTTAAGGTAAACAGTTAAAAGATATAGTACTAACTAATTATTATTTGACATATTCCCAAAATATAACCCTAAACTTAACAAATTGGGTGATTTGTACCCTTATTTTTTTTTTTTTTTTTACAAAAAATACACCTAAATTTTTTATTTAGTTTTAAAATTCTACCCTTCTATCTTTTGAAATATTAAATTCGACCTCATCAATTCTAAAAATATCTCATTTTGGTCCTAAAAATTTGAAAATAACCTTATTCCACCCATTGACGTTTGAAAAGTTCCCATTAGCACACCAATTTGAAAATAATGTATTTAGTAATTAATTTTCCTTTTAACTTAAATAAAAAAATATAATTAACTAATAAAATTAGATTATACTATTTAATAAAATAAAATAACATATAATGAATTATAAATCAAATTATATTTATTGTAGTATCTTTAATTTTAGAAAGTAGTTTCATCATTAATTATATTTAGATTCTTATTTACTTTGTATGAAAATTTTTATTTCAATTTCATTATTTTTCAGATTTTTTATTTTTCTAATTTATTTCATTAGAATTTCTCAAACAATAAATATCATTATCCAGATAGAAAAATAATTTATAATGATAAAAAATGTGCTAAAAAAACATACCCTAAAAAATTTAGTATCGGAGTATAAATTTAATTTAGGGCTTATAATAATAATGAATTAAAAATAATAAAATTTTAATTAAATTAAATGAAAATATTAACTACCAAACTTTTTTCATAATCAATAAGGAAAAGAAGAAATTGGATAAAATGTTATGGACTAAAATACTATTTTAAAAATTAACATATAATCAAAGCGTAATTATAATTAAAATTTATTTTATAAAATTAAATATAAGTCCATAAAAAGTAATCACAATAAAATTTAAAATACATTATTTAACAAAATATAAGTTTTAAATGATAAAATCATAAAAAGATAATAAAAAAGTATACGTAATTAAAAATTTTAAGGATAATAGTCAAAATGTGAAATGTCTCATTTTTATTTTGGTCCGTTCCATTACAATTGTCACATTTCATTATTCAGAAATGTTTTTTACTCCTTCAAACAAATACCACATCAACTATTTACTGCACTTAATACAATGACTCATTCTACATAAATACCGGACAACCTTAATAATGCAAAAATATATTTTTTGTCTAATTTTGAACAGTTAAAGGGTATTTATTTCCATTTGCTCTCATAATTTTAGATATAAAACAAACCCTATATATTTAGTATTCTAACAGTAAAAATAATTTACTTTTAAATTGTATGTTTTACTTTTAAATTTTGGTTGCATGCATTCAAAAACCATTTAAGCAAAAGACTTTGAATCTTATATAACAAAAAACTATATTCACATTTTATATCATCATATTAGTTCAACGCCCGTGCGCAGGGGCGAAAAAATCTAGTAGTTACTAGAAGTATAATATATACTATGTGTTATGAATATATAATACCAACACTTATCAGCACTTCAATAAGTACTTTTTCCCAACTTATTTTTTATTCAAATAACACTTTAAGTAATTAATTTTTTTTTTAAAAAAAAAATCAACTAAAGAATAATCAACTTTTTCTTATGTGCATCCTATAACACTCCAAAGTGTCAGAGCCCTAGCCGAGCCGAAAATTGAGACTAAATAGTCCTGGAAATCGAGAGAAGGTTTGGAGACTAGCTTTCGGAGCGGGGGATTTCGTATCCGTAACAGTAATTAGGTAAAGACTTACTAATCCTTGTTCTTATTCCTAATGTTCGCTAATCCACCCTCATAATACAACAAATCAAGGATACAGGATCCAGAGGTTTCTTTGTGTGTCGAATAATAAGCAGTAGCCGAAACTTAAGCTGCAGCCGAAGGACGATCAAAGTCCAAAAAGCGAAAAATGTCCGAAAATCTCGCCGAGATTTTAGTGGGAATTTAGATCTACTTGCCATAGGAAGTTAACACCAATGTCCTAAATAATAGTGGAAGCTCTATTGAAATTAGGGATAGTAGTTACAACAAAAAATATCTAGGAAAACTTGGTTGAAATGAATGATTATGGTGTCACCATAAAAATTAAGTGGTGCCACCAATACTAATTTAGTTTTAAAAAAAAATCTACCTTAAAATATCAGTTTCATCCATTTAAGTTGTGTTCTGTGCCACCACTACCAAAATTTCCAATGGGAATCTTAGCTAGGGAATGAAACGTGTCCATGTTTGGTTCGGAACATATTTTATGTGGGAATATACATTCCCAACCAAGGTGGGAATGTTAACTGTTTTTTGTGGGAATGTGATTCCCACCTGAAGGACACATAATCTCGGATTACCACATCCACTTTACCTACTTTTATGCTATTTTGACTTTGATACCCCACTTTTCATAGTTATTTTACTTTATAAATTTAGATACTTTTACTCTAAAAAATGATAAATATTTAAAATTTAGTTTTAAAAAAAACAATTGAAAACTTTTAAATTATTTAAACATATTTTAAATATATATTCTTATATCTTCTTAAAATTTATATCTCTTCTATATATATACGAAATAAAAATAATAAGGATTTAGAGACATTAATTAAATGACTAATTATCATACAATAAATTACATATAAAGAATTTTTCGGTTTAAAAATTTTTTATAGTGTAAGAAAATGACATATTTATCATTCGTTAAATTAAAATTCAAGGTCATTATAGTAAATTAATTAGAACTGAAAATTTTATAGTATTCTCAACAATTAGATTCACACTAATCTGAAATCGCTCTAACCAAACGGACCATTACGGTATTAAAAGGCGTATTTAGTAGTATTTGCTTGGTGGAATGTGTGCCCTAAGATTTATTTTATGCATATATAGCCGCCGCCTTTAATTTATTTATCATTAACACATCAATACTTAAAGACTCGAATTTAGACAAACTCGATTTCTCATTAAATTATTAAGCCCTTTAAAAAACTCAAGCCAAATTTAAAAACTCAATAGCAGCTCCAAAATAATGCTGAAACATTGTTATTCGTCTTAGGTACTTGGGTTTGGTGTTCAGCCATTGACATTGTACCATATCTAAAATTGTCACCTCTTATTTATAACTGAATCATAATTGAGCAGACCATTAGGAATGAACATGGTCCCCAATATTAATCAAGTAATCTCATACACTTATACATGTTCCATAAAGTAGTTTGTACACCAAAAATCACACACCGTGCTGGTAATAAAAGCTCGCATAAACAAATCAACAAAAGTGGGTGTGAAAACCCCTCACAAGTTCCGAAAGCACACACGGTAAAAGAATAGTTTTTGCTTGCAATATAGCCACAACAAAGGAAACCAAGTCCACAGTAGCAAACCTTTTTTAAAGTCGGTATTTTATACATTAGGATCCGGTGGGAGCACTGGGCTAGAGAGCTATGAGCTAAGCGCCGCTCTTGTTTTGCCATGGCTTGAGTACTCCCACAACAACGATTGCCACAATGATAAGAAGGATAATTATGGCTATGCACATCCATTTCCTTGAGTTCCTTTGCAGGCTTTTGGCCTTCTGCAGAGCAGTATTGCCAGTTTGCACATGGTCGACAGCTGAAGAGTGTTGAATAATAAACTCACCCGACAACGCATGCTCCCGCCGTCGTCAAAAAGAGCTGCCACAGCCGTCGTCAAAGTAGCCGCAAAGTTTGATTGTAATTAGCTTTCGGATTATGATCTGTAATTTGTCAACAATGGTGTATTTTATATTTTTACATTTGTAATCCTTCCGGCTATAAATAGCCGTGTAATGTTAGCGGAAAAATGCAGAACGAGATTTAGAATAATAACATCTAAACTCTCTTCTCCCCAATTCAAAATTCCAACAGAATTGGTATCAGAGCCTGAGATCTAAACTCAGAGCAAAAATAACTTGAGTATAAACACTCAAACTTAAAAAACTTAAATCTGCTCATCGTTGAGCTGCTGCCCAGCAGCCTCTTGCCATCGCCGAAGTGCCGCCCGCGGCCACCACCAGCGCCGGCACACCTCCGACGAGCTTGTGCCATTTTTGTCTCCTCCTGAAGCTGCTCCCGCCGCTGCCACCAATCACCGCCTCGCT
>JAOANR010000001.1:31265445-31304680 GCA_030278955.1 Hygrophila difformis | reverse complement strand
TTGAACCAGGATGAACCCATATTTCCCTTACTATTTCCTCCTTCCTCGGATCAACAATTTCTGTTTTCAAAAATCGAACCCAAAAGTTTAAAAATCGTACCCCATGATGACAACGAGAGTTAAAGACACACCGAGATGAGAGGAAGAATGAGCGACAATGAGAATTGATAGAATAGATCGAATGGAGCCAATGGACATATGGCGATCGCCCCAGCAATGACACACAATGGAGGGAGGCAGACAGTAATTTCAATTTACTTGAACGAAGTAGGCGGATAATATATTTGAATCAAGGTTTTGCGGGAGTTGAATGGGTGAAAGATTAATTGGGTTAGGGTTTTTCTTAAACGGGTCAGGTTTGATGAATACCGGGTATGGGTTATTGGGTTTATATAACAGAACCTGCAGCCTTAACGGAGATATGGATGGAAAAGGTAGATTTTTCTAATCTTGAAAGATGAGGTCTATTTTTTTCAAAAAAAAAAGTTCGGGTATTAAGTTGGCTATTTTGTAATAGTTGGGGTATATAAAATGAGATTTGCTCATATATATTATATTACTAGTTAATTTTTTTTTTTTAAATTTTAAAATACTATGTCAAGTTACTTTGGGGGCGACGAGCCGTAGTCGTCATATTTTTCAAACTCTGATATATTATACTTCGTAATGAATAAAATTGTGATTTTAACCATGTACAGTACTTTATTTAATTAGCTTTATCGCCAATTAATTAAGTTAGCCACGGCTAGGCCTAACCGAGCTTAATTAAGAGGCGTAGCAGTAACAACCCCGGGTTCCTAATTGAGGCTTCCGCCGCGGAACTAAAAGTAGGAAAAATGGGGGTGTTACACCAATATCCACTTTATTGTATTTCACTCAAAACACTCACAAATATAGAGTAAATTCCAAGCAATGGAGTAATTAATGCTGAAATCCTTAGGGTGTGACATGTGGCAACTTCCGAACATTGGTGGGAAAATTTGAATTTTGAATTTCTGCTGGTCCGTCCGGATCTTGTTGCATCGTGAAGGGCTACGTCGCGAAAGGTTGTGTCGTGATACCGAGGTTGGTGACATAGGGACTTCTCCAAATCCGGAATTAGCGTCGTGAACCAAGTGCACATTGTGAAGGTAGGGATCGCGGCGCGAGGATCACGACAGGATGGTTGGCGACTGCCTCCTACCTTGCACTGCTGAATTACGTCGCAAGCCTTGGGCTTGAACCGTGAAAGGTGGTCTTGCGACGGCCTGAGTCTCGCGACGTACGCCCTGTTCTTCTTATGGACAATTACGTCGCAAGACGTGGGCTCACGACGTGAGAGGAGTTTTGCGACGGGGTGCCTCGAGATGGTGGTAGGCTCGCGACGTGCCTGTCTCTGGCCCACTATTTTTGACTTTCTTGTCTTTCACTTGTCCAACCTATAGCCGAATTAAAATACTAGCTACCTTGGGAAATTAATTACAATAATATTTTACAATATTCCAAATCTATTCCCACTGTTCAAGGAGCCGTAAATATAAATGATTGGACAATTTAATGATCACTGCTATTACACTCTAACCTTTTTGCATGAAAAAACTATTACAACAATTGGCAAGAAAAACATGAAGCTCCAATGAACACCAATATTTTCCAAGAACAACAAGAACAAAACTTTACACCCCAAACCCTAAATACCCCCACCGTGATGCTAAGATTGCTCAAATATCATGGTTGGATTTGTTAAACTCTAATATTATGGAAAGCAAGCACACAATGAGAATATAAATGGCCCAAACAACAATATTAAGACACGACAATGAGTAACAAGCAAGAACCAATTTTGTATTTTCGGATTTGGTTGGATTTTGCTAATTTTTAGGTTTTTTTACTTTTCTTTTTTTTTTGAAAGATTATAAAAATCACAAGTAGAACCAAGAGGCTCTGATACCAAATAACTTAGGATGCCATGGATCTCTTGGTTATTAACTTGCTTAAGAAAGGATTAACAAAAGATTAAGCGGAAGATTAAGAAAGATGAAAGATAAAGGGATATGATGATGAACCAAAAATGAAAATAAAAAGGGGATAAGGAAGCAAAAGCGCAACAAGTATCGTCGGGGTAAGCAACCAAGATGTTCGAAACCCTGACCTCCACCCAAGCCTTGCACTCGAGCCTCGGTTTGATGATCAACAAAGGTAGCTTTGATCCAAGGTTGATGAATGATTCCCAACAACCATACAAGTGTGGTTGAGAGGAATTCTACTCTCGGTTTTGATCTTTGAAAGTGAAGGGATAATTTCATTCAATAAGCAAAGATGATTAAAGGTGTGGGGAGGTAATATATATAGACCAAACCCATTAAACAATCATAAAGCATGGATTAAACAAACCTAGAAATGTCTTAAACAAGAACAACAAAGGAAACATAAAACTGGAACAACCACGTCGCTAAGTAGTGCTCGTTGTGAAACCAAGTCTTGCGACGTGAGGTGCATCATGGAGATCGGGCACGTCGCGATCCTACTTTACGTCGTGAGACTCGGGCTTTGGACGCGAGGAGGAGATTCGCAACGTAGGTCTGGCTTGCGATGTGGATGGCCCCACGTCGTGAACCTCAGTCTCGCGACTTGGTCTTGGTTTGCGATGTGGAAGATCAAAGACTTGAAGAATTTCTCGAATTTATCTTCTGCGGAGGCCCACTATTCCGGCGTTGACTTTCGTTGACCGGAAACTTTTCCGGTGAACTTCCGGCTAGACTCCGGCAACATCGCCGTAGCTCCAGTGAACTTCCGGCGATGGCGATGGCGACGACGACGGTGGGGGCCCTTCTTCTTGACCTCTTTATGGTAGTTTTGATCCGTTGTTGCATCTGGAGGTCATTCTTCTTCTAGCTCAGTTCGAGATTGCAGGACCCAGATTAATGGGTCTTGGGTCCGTCCAGTTCTCTTTCAACTGGATCAAGATCAATACTTTCAAACTGCTTCATTCTTCTTTATTGATTTCATATGTAAATTCTGCAGACTTAAGAACGGTGGCAATTTGATCTGTGAATCTCTTGGTCCGGCTCTTGGAGCATGGTCCTTCAGGGATAATTATGTAGCAGATTTGGCTCCTAAGCCACCAAGCTAATCCCTCCAAATCACCCTGTCAACATCGGCACCTAGCTTACGAGTTTTTAGATTCATCAAAGAATATTTTTATCAAAAAAGGCCAAAATAGTGGAAAGTACTCTCTCTAACTCATCAGTTGGGACTAAGAGTTGAATCCAAGCACAATATATCCCTCCAAATTGGCTGAAAATAAAAAAATAAATAAATAAATAAATAAATAAATTAAAAAAAAAAGATGACCTCCACCTTTATGCTTCTTCCAGCCTCCACCTTGTTTTCTTCAATCTCATTGTGTTTTTTTCAAGTTTTTGGCGTTTAATTTGGAAAATGAGTAAATGAGGGTTCTAGAAGATATGCCTGTCTTATACTTCCTCCGTTATTTTTTTAAAGCTTACACTTCTCATTTGCACGTAGACCAATGATAATTTTCAACGATTAATAACTCAAATCCGGTACAAGTAAAATTCTAAAAGTTTGATATTTAAAAACTATAAGATGAGACAAATCCTTTGGCATGAAATATTTTCACACCGTTACCATACCGACTTTTCGGTAAGTTTGATGGAGGGTCAAATATGTAAAATTATACTCCCTCCATTTTTTTAAGTGTTACGTTTTGACTTTTTTTACTGTTCATTGTAGTTCTTTGACTTCTATTTTTTTTATAGTTATAGAAGACAAAATATAGCCAATTGAGATCTTGTTGGATTTTTCTTATCTTGTAGTTTTTAAATATCAAATTGTTAGATTTTTACTTGTATCGAATTTGAGTTATTAATCGTTGAAAATGTACATTGGCATACATACAAATGAAAAGTGTAACCTTTTAAAAAAATGGAGGAAGTATAAATTATGTATATTTTTCTGTAAGTTCGGTAAGTTCGGTATATACCGATATATCGAACCTTCGGTACTTACCTATATACCCACGGTATATACCAATATATCAAACATTTGGTACATACTGATATAATGATATTGCGGTGTATACCGAAATTCGGTACGGTAATGGTATACCGCGGTATCAAAAAATCTATACCGTTATCGTACCGAAATCTCATGGAATGGTATGATAACATATCAAAAAATACGGTATACCGAGAATGCACAGTATGATACCGTACCGAAAAATATGTTATACCAAAAATTTTGACATTCTCGATATTTTTTCGATACGATATGTGCGTTATACGGTATATTCAGTATTTTTTTGCCAGTCATACGGATAAGGATAAGAAATTTGGGTTACATAGTCAATTCCCAAATCGTGCCACCCCATTGGATAGTCCAGGCCCAAATACAAAGAAAGAAAGTAAGTAATTGTATTGGAGAGAGAATAGTTTGGTATTGGACTTTTCGCTCTTAAAACAGTTTGGAAAATTATTAAAATTGAGAGTTTAGAGTATGAAGTTAATAGTAAAATAATCTTAAATTAAAAGAATTGTGAGTAATGACATTTTTAATTAAAATTAAAATTTAGCATTAGAAATTGGAGGTTGAAAAATTATGAGTTAGGAAATACTGCATTTAAAATTTAGCGACTATAATTTATAATACGTTTTAAATTTCGAAAATTAAATACTACTACCAACTTTTTGTGCTAAATGCAAGTCAGAGCATCTTCAATGGGGTTGCTAAACAATTAGCAACCCCTCTCAATTTGTGTTTGCTTTTGTTTTTTTTGTTTCTACTTTTCTTCGTTTTGTTCTAGCTTTTTTGTGTAGTAGCTTTTTGGCATTTTTGTCTTTTTATTTAAGTTAAGGTGTTTTATTGGAGACAAAAATGTAATGGAGTTGCTTGATAAAGAAACTTATATTGAAGAAAAAAAAGGGAATTGCTTGGGTGCTTGATTGACCGCCTAAATATAATCAAAATTTTCAGTTATTAAGGTTAAAAAAGAAGTGAAAGTAGCAGTCACAATATAATTTTGATATCCACAATTCCACATCGCACGTTATTATTGTAGAGGTAGAGGTGAAAGTTAAGTTCACGAGCCATTTTATTACTTCACACTAAAAAAATTATACCCCCTCTATCCCATTTGAAATGTTCCAAAACTTTTAGACACACAATCCAATGCATTTATGTAACACCCCGGTTTTGGTAACCCAGGCCGGGATGCCACCGCCACACCTCCCAAGCGAGACACGACTCATTCGAGATCACTTGAGACATGCAAGGCTAAGCTATTCAGAAAATGATTTAAAAACAAGCCCACCATGTATTAATTTAAAATAATATAGTCTATCGATCACATGCATTATTCAAAGTAAATAGCAGCGGAAAGTAACATTGGGCCGACATGGCCAAAACGCAGGGTCCAATAAAAGACGCATCATAGTAAAAAAAATTTATTTCTCGAGCCCGATGCATGCTCATGCCAAATCTCCATACTCCAAAAAAGAATATAACAACGTTTTTATCAGTATATAATTAAAATATTAAGTAAGCTCCTAACATAGCAATAATTGATTTTAAAAATCATATTAATCAAAATACACTTTTTTTTATCAGGAGCATTTTTAACAGAATGTAAAAATAGGATTTGACAGAATAATTCATAAGAATTTAAATTTGCACAATTTAAGAGCGGGTTTAATTTAAAAAGGTGACAAGAAACTAAATGCATAAATTTAAAAAAAAATTAAGAAAGCATAGACATGAAATTAAAAGCATGAAAATAAACGCACAATGAAGTCTTTTAATTCCCGTTAACTAAGAGGAGGACGCCACAACCATAGTATCAAGTTTCTCAAGTATCAAGTAACAAGTTTCAGAATTGCCGAAGCAATCCGGGTACCACTCTGGAGCTTCGAGTAACCCATACGGATACACCCGAGTGTAGACTCTAGTATCAATGGCCGTTTTGGCACAATATCACGAAAATCACAATCGCCCCATCCGGCACGAAGTGAACAGTTTCAGAGGGGCACCCTGCAGAGCACATACCCCCTAATTCGCAAGTGGAGATCTAGCTCAACCTAGTGCAACGGGTTTTTGAAAATTGTTTTATCTTCTTAATAAGAATCTCAACCATTAAGTTTAGAAAAACTCAAATTCAACAAGTATAGTAAACGTTCGCCACAATTTACGCTTTTTGATTTTAAAAATTCATTTCTTAGGCAAACGTCATGAAATGTACACAATAAAACAAATGACAACCTAACAAGGTCGAGACATTTACAGAAACTACCTGCCGACAGATTTCCAGATTTGGCAGACTGTTATAAAACGAGTTTTCAACATAACAAACGAGCTTCAAAATTACGAAATTTTACGAGCATATACTAGACATGATTATCTACAATTCTTTTTTATATTTCAAAATTTAGTACTGATCGGATCTAGTAGAAAATCAGCGATCTAGTTTGAATTTAGAAGCTGTCAGATTTTTCGAATTACACAGATCAGTTTTGGAGGTCCAAATGTCGATGAAAATTCGTGAAATTTTAACAAAATATACTTTAAGGTTTTAGAAACAAGTTTTTAGTTTTAAATTTTTCGTTTGAGCACTCGAGAAGGGTGTTTTAATTGGATCTCAGAAACTGCGCACAGAAAGGGAGTTTCGGGGCAGGTTTTCGAACGTTCATTAAATCTTACAACATGCTCGACCTAAGGGCACCAAAATTGATATAAAGGAAGTTAACTTATTGTGTATTGGTTCTAGGGTTCTGGGTTTCGTTGGGAAGACCTCCGGGGTCAACGAGCAAGTCCGATTGGCTACTCTTTCTCTTCTTCGGGTCCGATTCGTGGTCACAGGGTAAGAAATTAATCCTTAGATTCCAAACTATACAAAAAGTCATGAAATAAGGTTCAAAATTTAACCCTTACCAACCTACAACTATGGTGTGTGCCGAAATCTGCCCAAGGTGCCTTCTTCTCCGTTGAATTCGTCCTCAAACGCTCCTGAACTAAGGGTTTTTTTTTTTTTTGAAGGTGGAAGAAGATGCGGGGTGGTGAAAGGATATCTAGCAGCTAAATATAGGGTATTTATAACCCTAGCCACTCTCCCGTATCCAAGGGTCGGTTAGAGAAGTATTGGGGTGCAAGAAGTGGAACAAACGGTGAAAATTCCGGAGTCGGGTAAGTGAATCTCGCGAGGGCGCTGCTGCCTGCTTTGGCGCGCCCGTGGGCGTTTTTCACCAAATCCCACGTGACGACCGCCCGGGCTCGCCCTGGGCTTCAGCCTGGGCCGGGCCATGCTATCCCGCTGGGCCTTTTCTCATCTCTTTTGGGCTTCTATCATTCTACGTTCTTGGGCTTAAATATTCGGGTTACTCTTGGGCTATAAATTCTTATTTTTAAATTCGTTTCAAACTCGAATTAATTTTGTATTCGAAATTTTGAATTCGTCGACTATTGGCTCCCGTGTAATAATTTATTTAATTAAATTATTTTTGACTTCACGGGCTCTTGTAAAATGTAGAGAAGTAAAAATTATAAATATATATATATATATATATATACTCTGGAACTATACGATTAGACGAATCCAACAAGACCGAACTTAACTATATTTTTTGTTTATATAATTGTTATAACATTATGTCAGAGTTGATCAATTAACAATATTAAAAGTCAAAATGAGACAAAACAAGTGGGACTGAGAGAGTACACTTTAATTAATCAAACACTATGGATTGGACATATATACTTTATACTTTAAAAGAAAAGCAAGTGTGTTTATTGTTATTCAACAAAATTTACGCGTTTACACATATCTACGTATACTTGTATTCTTCAAAACAATACTATAATTTAAATGGTATACGAACAACACAATAGCTCATTACATATAGCAATCTCCAATACATTTAAACTACATACCAAAAGAAAAAATTACAATTCAAATAAGGGGCTCAACAGTAGCCCCAAAATATTGCATGCCAATACTCACTAATGAATTACTGTAATATTATACTCAAAGAAAGCATCACCGTTCGTACTATTCAAAAACACTGTCCTAATTCCGATTAAGCCACGCGCCAACCGGAACACACCGGACCCTCCGACTATCGACAGCTCTCGATACGGTTGCAAGTATGCGTTATGGCCAACAACGCTGAGACTACTCCCATTGTATGCACCACCGACAAATACAAGATCAAAGGTCATTTGAATTCTTACCACGTCCAATGAGGCAAAAGCAAAGAGACCTTCGACTCGGCCCACGATCTCCGCATTCGGATTGGGTGCGGTTCTTACCGGGTCATCCAGTACCGCGATCATACCAAAAAATGTAGGTGATGTACTAGCGGAATTGGGCGCAGCCACTACGATATTTGTCGGGACAGGCCCACTTAGTACGTCTTGAGCATACAATTGAAGTTGGGTCACCTTCGGAACACGTCTAAGGTAGCCGAGGACCCAGTTCTTGTCTGCAACGAGGTCTCCATGAGCAGCAATTGCTATGGAGAAAAGCACCAAGAAAAGAATTACAATATTAGTTTTCCCCATGTAGGTTTTGTGCAATGAATATTAACTACTATATATTGTATAGATAAGTTGAAGATAATGATCAGAATCGGGGCATTATATAGAAGAGGGGAACTAAGTGGGGACGTAGTTTACAAGTTTGAATTTTGTTTCAAGAAAATCTGATATGAGTTGAATAATGCTCAATTGGGACATACTTCCAAATAAGTTTAAATCAAACTCATTTCGGAATAAGTCCGCTGATGTATATACTTTCAATAATTAATTATATAGTCCCTCCATGTTGGAGATATTAATAAATAAGTAAATATATTGAAAGTCTACCTGAATAAAAAGGAAAAATATGAGGTTTGGTGAAGAATCGAACCCAAATAACTATATAAGCATGGAAGTTAGGGAATTTAACTACTTAGTCAAATTGTATCAGGAAATCGTTTGGGTGCTGGCGGCCTGTAGGTGCTGGCACCTTCAAAAGTGATGGATATGTGTATATGAAATGATGTGTGAGTATAAAAAAGTGATGGATTGAGGTTATGAACAAAAAACTAGTAAAAAAAACAAAGTACCATATATACATCACTTTATAAGGCTTATACATCACTTTACAAAGGGCTACACATCATTTTTATCGCTGTCTGCACCTGCTGGCAATTGTTATGCCATTACAGAAACCGGATTGAAATTATCATCCCAGAAAGTATTAAACATATCTGTGAAGAGCGGCATAGATGTGGGCAATTTATGACTGGCAGACATATTGGATAAAACTTGCAAGAAAAGGTTTTTTTTTAAAAAAAAATTTGCAATTGGAATGAGACCCAGCAATTAGCCCAGTACTCCCACTTGCCAATAATAGTAAGCTGGATATTTTGGAAGGGTGTCTATATGAATATGGGAGCGTGTCAACGCGCTTGTAAATCCGCAATTGTCAATTGGTAGGCTGTACATATTCATGTAAGCACAACTACTACTGTATGGAGTTCTCGAAATTGACTTTTTGAAGTCAAAGACAGCTTCGCATATTTACGGAGCAAATGCTTAAATAGAGAACAATTCCAAAAGTTAATAAATTAAATGAGATTAAAAACTTGTATGATAAAATTTTAAGAGGAAAAACACAACCCCTAGCCAACTAGACGATGTCCTAAGATGTAGAACTGTAAACGAGCCGAACCGAACCGAGCTTCAAGTATTTGAGCTCTGTTCGTTAAGCTTAACGAACGAACACGAACTGAGCCAAACATCTTAACGAGCTAATTTTCGTGTTTGAGCTCTGTTCGTTTAACCTTACGAACGAGTTAATAACGAACGAATACGAGCCTAGTCGAGCTCAGTTAAAGAACCATTTAGTTTATTAATAAATTTATTGAATTAGAATAAAATTAGGTGTGAAAATGTAATGGATATTATGTTGGGGGATTTTCGCAGTATGTGGATATGAGAATCAAAATAGGAAGAACTTGGATAATCAATTGGATCGTGTGTAGAACACTTTCCTAAAGTTGTATTTTGCCACTGCAAATCAACTTTGGGATAATCCAAAAGATGCACTCTAATTTCGAAAGAAATAAGAGAATTGACTTAGAGGATTGCTGAATTATTGTGATTGTAGTAATTTTTAAGTTTCTTGTCGTGTCTATGAATTCTGCAGGAATTCATATTTATAGAGGATGAATGTAGTAGTAATTTGAAGACACAACCATTGATGAAAGGTCATGATTCTTGAAAGATACAACCAATTATGAAGGGGTGCAATTGTTGAAATTCAAATTTGAATTTCAAGTTCAATTTCAAATTCAAAAACAGATTTGAATTCAAATTTCAAATTCAATTGCTGATAGTTAATTTATCCAGCAATACGAATTTACATTAGTCATGACCATGACTAAATACCCCCCACATAACTGCACAAGGAAAAAGACAAAATAAGTTCCAGCAAACTACACTGGTCTTAGTCATGACCATGATTAAGTCTACTCTCGTTTGCTGTATTGAAAGACAAAAGAGAATGAAATTCCAGCAACCCATCTACAATTTAGTCATGGTCATGACTAACCCATAGGCTGTTTGCTGTCTTTCTTTTCCTTCCACATCTTTTCATATACCTCCTAATTCATTCCTCTTGACCTCTCGCTAGGTCATCCTTTGTCGTAATGGCTTATGTGAGTGTGCACTCCGCACCTCCTAACCCACATTATAGCTCGACTACAACATAAGCCAAACTTTAGTAAATCCAATTACACCAAAATACATGGTGACACTAAAATCATCAACAATCCTCCCCCATTTTAGTGTAATCCATGATTTCTAAATCCACACAATAAAACCAAACTCATGCATAAATGAAAATATCGTGACGATTGAATTTCCATCTTAGTACGATACACATTCCAAGCATTCGAGAATCAAGGTATCCATAGGATTGAACCTTTCAACTCATTTGAATACATGAAGATAACGTACACACAAGTTAATTACAACACCCTAAGCCTTCACTTGACGCTATCTACGGCCATGCGTCCCTATCCATTCATAAGCATATACAAAGCCAAGTCCAAGCTTTTTGAAGCGGCCACACTCCATGCTCGTATAGGTAGCTCTTTTAACTCGTGCACCTGCATATGCACTTTTTCAAAAGAGTTATTAAGAAATAAATTTCATCCTACCTACTTGCAGGTCCGAACACATACCTAGAGATGAACTATTTATGTGTTCCAATTTCTCTAGGTAAGCTTTCCACATTGAATTCAGCTTCCAACGTTGTATTGAAAGGGAATTTGGTATCTTACCAATAGAAATTTTAATTGGACTTCAAACCCATCCCTATGGCCGACTTGTGAACCAAGTCCCTAGCTAATCCCTTTGTCAAATGATCAGCTAGATTACATTGAGATCTCACAAAATCAACTGAAATTATCCCATGCATAATGAGCTCACCAACCATGCTATGTCGGATGTCTAAATGCCTAGACTTCCCATTATACATTGACTATAAGCTTTAGCCAATGTGGCTGCACTGTCACAATGTATAGCAATGGGTGGTATAGGTTTAGGCCATAATGGAATTTCATAAATTAAATTCCTTAACCATTCAGCTTCCTTGCCGGCAGAAGCTAAAGCAACGAACTCGGATTCCATTATAGAATTTGTGATGCAAGTTTGCTTTTTGGAAGCCCACGAAATGGCACCTCCCCAAAGTAAGAATACCAAACCACTAGTGGAAGAATGATCTTCCATATTAGTGATCCAACTTGCATCTGAATAACCTTCTATGACCGAAGGGAATCCAATATATGTCAAACTATAATCCATAGTTTTCTTCAAGTATTTAAGCACTCGCCATAGAGCTTGCCAATGGTGAGTACTAGGATTACTTGTAAACCTACTTAACTTGCCTATAGCAAATGCAATATCCGGCCTTGTGCTTGTCATTGCATACATCAAGCAACCTAAATATTCGAGTTGAGAAACAACTTCTCCATTATTTGGCATAAGTTTCATACTCGGGTCAAATTGAGTGCTAATAGGAGAACAATCATAAAAATTGAATTTCTTGAGCACTTTCTCAATATAATGAGATTGTGTGATTGAAATTCCTTTGTTCTCCCGTTTGATTCTTATTCCAAGGATCACTTCTGCCTCCCCCTTATTCTTCATAGAGAATTTAGATGATAAAAATTCCTTTGTCATATCAACTTGTCTTTGGTCTGTGCCAAAGATCAACATGTCATCGACATATAAGCAAATAATGACTCCTTTACCATTTTTATCAAATTTGTTATAAACACACTTGTCAGTTTGATTTAAACTAAATCCACTTGACAAGACAACATCATCAAACTTTTGATGCCATTGTTTTGGAGATTGTTTCAGTCAGTACAAGGATTTGATCAGTTTACACACTTTATGCTCATTTCCTGGCATAACAAATCCTTCCGGTTGCTTCATAAACGCCTCCTCTTCTTTTGCCATCATCGAAAATTTGCTGGCTTCAAATTTGCCCAATTTTCTCGAACTTTGAAGTCAGGTTCTTCACAGATTCCGCCATGACTCTCACGAAAATACAACTTTAGATTGTTGGGGGATTTTCGCAGTATGTGGATATGAGAATCAAAATAGGAAGAACTTGGATAATCAATTGGATCGTGTGTAGAACACTTTCCTAAAGTTGTATTTTGCCACTGCAAATCAACTTTGGGATAATCCAAAAGATGCACTCTAATTTCGAAAGAAATAAGAGAATTGGCTTAGAGGATTGCTGAATTATTGTGATTGTAGTAATTTTTATGTTTCTTGTCGTGTCTATGAATTCTGCAGGAATTCATATTTATAGAGGATGAATGTAGTAGTAATTTGAAGACACAACCATTGATGAAAGGTCATGATTCTTGAAAGATACAACCAATTATGAAGGGGTGCAATTGTTGAAATTCAAATTTGAATTTCAAGTTCAATTTCAAATTCAAAAACAGATTTGAATTCAAATTTCAAATTCAATTGCTGATAGTTAATTTATCCAGCAATACGAATTTACATTAGTCATGACCATGACTAAATACCCCCCCACATAACTGCACAAGGAAAAAGACAATATAAGTTCCAGCAAACTACACTGGTCTTAGTCATGACCATGATTAAGTCTACTCTCGTTTGCTGTATTGAAAGACAAAAGAGAATGAAATTCCAGCACCCCATCTACAATTTAGTCATGGTCATGACTAACCCATAGGCTGTTTGATGTCTTTCTTTTCCTTCCACATCTTTTCATATACCTCCTAATTCATTCCTCTTGACCTCTCGCTAGGTCATCCTTTGTCGTAATGGCTTATGTGAGTGTGCACTCCGCACCTCCTAACCCACATTATAACTCGACTACAACATAAGCCAAACTTTAGTAAATCCAATTACACCAAAATACATGATGACACTAAAATCATCAACATATTATAATATAATTTATGAGAGAAATGTAAAATTAATAAAAATGAAAATGAAAACAATAACCAGATAAAATATTTATTTTTTATAATATATATTCCATTAAAAAAGAGTTCCGAACTGTTCGCGAACTTATCGAACGAACACGTGTCGAAACGAGCTCAGCTCACGAACTATATGTTCTATTTACAGCTCCATGTAGAACCGGCCAATTCAACCACCTAAAGATTGGGTTTAAAGTTTATTCATGGTAGCGGGAAACCTACTCATTCTAATTACGTGATGCCAAAAATTAAGAACTTTTTGACGATGCTATTGCCAAACTAACATGGTTCGCCTTCGGGGTGATGGTCGGGTACCAATGGTGATGGTTGTTGTTGTTGTTCGATATTCGTTGCCAGTGGTGGACGGAAGGGGGTCCTTGGGGTGGTGGCGGCCCTGCAAGTTCAAAATTTATCAATAACTTTTTATATAGTATTGTGAATTTTAGATTATAGAAGTATTAGGTTTTTCTGTAATTCTGTTATCGAACTCAAAGTTTGCTGTTAAATTTTTATATGGGGTAAATGTTAAAAAGGGCCATAACAAGGAGGCTATTCCACTTTTAGGCCATCACAAGTTGGAATTGTAAAAACAGGCCATAACAAACATAGTTTGGTAAAATTTAGGCCATAGGACCTATTTGAAATTAATAAATGACCCAACAACTTTTCATTCTTTCGTTTCAACCCCAAGAAAGTTTGACTTTATTTACTTTAATCCTTTCTCAATATACTTAATTTTTCATTATATAAATGACACTCAATGCGCTTGAAAATTGGTATTAGAGCCTAGGTTTTATTGAAGAACATATTAATTATATTATTTATAATATTTTATCTCTTAATGGTGAAGATTTAATTAATTTATGGATTCAAACAATTTGAAACCTACGAGTAATTTCCAAAATTTGGAAATAAAAAATAGAAATTTCCAGAGGAAATTCTTGAACTTGTCCATAAGACAAGATATTATTTTCTTTCATAAAAATGAGAGGAACTGACTAGAAAGAAATTGATCCGGATAGCTCTAAGTTATCACAAGACTTAAGAGAAATCCAAAAGATGATTCAAGATTATGGTAACCGGGTATTAATTATACCTGGAAAAATAGATAACTTGAATCAGTCAACAGAGGAGATCTTGAAATTATTTCAAGATCTAAAGAAAGAAATTTTGAATCTGAAATTTGATATTTCGGATATCAAGAAAAGGCAGAAGGATATTCCTGGATCTTCCAAGAATAACCAAGCCAATATTAGAGATGCATTCGGACCAGTACAAGCTTTACATCAAAAGGGTAAAGCAACTATGGTTCCAAAGCAGAAATCACAAGAAGAGCTTATGATCGATCTCCTGAAAACAGTCGAATGAGTGTTTCCAGGGCAGATCTATCAGATCAACAAGAATTAGCAGAATTATTTTCCCAACTCGGGATTATGGATCTGGTTAATGTAAAACCCAATGAAGTTCTTCAACTGGGTTATACGGAAGGATCAGGATCCAACATGACCCACGATGGACCGCCTGATGTCCCAATGAGAGAAAGTACGGACTTCTACATGAACAGGTATCATGAGGTGCATCTCAATGCAAGACGAAACCCAATACGGAACCCAAGTAGAGCACCAGAATCCACACCGTGGGCCAAGACGATGTTACAACCATTAAATCCATATGGCATAACACTGAACCTCGACGTTATCGACTTCCGAAACATCGAAGACCTGATCGACGAATGGGTAGCTTCAATGAAGATTGCAGCAACCACCCTGGAACTCGATAAAGAAAACTTTGTCAGATTAATAGAGCTAAGTCTCGAAGGATCGGCAAAGCTGGGCTGGAAAAACTCTACGGCTGCTTTAAAAGAGCAAATACTCGAGGGAGAATCCAAAAGCACAATCTGTGAAAGATTTGGCCTCTTATTCAAAACCCATTTTGTAGGAGATGGTTATTTTGAGGAACAAAGAACCGAAAAAATCAAGGTCTATACCCAAGCACTACTGGATATGGAGTTAAGAAGTATTTGCGCAGTAGACGAATACATCTACTGGTTTCGTAAATACTATTTTCGGAGCGAGATGACAGCTGAAGTAGCATGTCCCATATTCTTTGCAAAGATCTGCAGCCCATGGAGAGAGATGTTGATCCAAGCGTACACAGTACCCCCTGGTACAGTGGACTCAATAGCCCGGAGGATGTCCTTCTTAAAGGATAAGCTAAGGGAATGGTGCCAACAGGCAGCCGCCCAAAAGAACATTAAGAGACTAAGAGGAAAAATAAAAAGAACTCCTCTTTGCTGTGAAAATATCGATTTTCCAACAATTATAGGAGAATCAGAAGAAAAGAGGAGAAAGAAGAAGAGTCGAGGCTCATACAGTAGGAGTTTCAGAAGACCTCCATTCCGAAGAAGAAGAGCATGGTGGTCCAAGGGCAAGGCCAGATCATACAAAACTGGACAAAGAACGGGAACGACGAAGAGTTCATCCCAAGGTTCAACTAGCTCAGCAGCAAGGAGCACGGGGAGAACGACGTCCAAGAGAACGTTCAGACGAGCCCATGCCCGAGCCAACGAAAGTTTCAAGGACTGCAACTGTTGGAAGTGTGGAGCCAAAGGTCATATCTCACCCGATTGCCCTCAGAATCGTGAGATACGAAGATACGAAGCCACGGAGGATATCGTGGAAGCGGTCTACCATGGAAAGCTGGTACCAGTCTATCAGTTTGAAGACATCCCCTCGGATGAAAGCATCTACGAGGAAGAATTAAGAAGTGACTCGGACTCATATTCAGATGGATCTTCAACCGAGTCTGACTGAAGAGGACAGGATTCAGACCACTGAAAACCTGTCTGGATTCTTTTCAAGGATGACGATCTCGAATCGAACCATGGAAAGAATAATGCGACAAGATTCCAACCTCAGCCCATATGACGAATTCAGAATTGGTGGGATTGGACGAGTTCTTAACCAGATGGGACTCAACCAGAGAAGACATAACATCATCTACAAGGTAAGTGCAGGTGAGTTTGCCATTCCTATGGAATTGACTTGTAATGTGATGGATATGCAATTAATTCCTAAAGAAGAAATTATTGAGGAATTAAGCAGAATGAAGGAGGAAATCGCCATTACTATGAAATGGATCCACATAGGAGCCATTGAAGTAGTAATTAAGGCAACCTTCAAAGAAGGCATTGATTCTGAATTACATCTATCAGTCACTGATAGAAGAATAAATAACCTTAGAGATGGTCTTCTTGGAACTATGGTATGAAATTTATATGTTGGGAAGTTAATGTTTGACATTCATCCCAGAATTTCCTACAACTTAGCCGACCAAGATTTTAGTAGAGTTCTAACCCTTCATCAGGATTTCAAAAGAAAAGATCTGATGAAAGAAGGGAACAGGCCATATTCTATAACTTATAGAATCTCTTATGCACTTTCCAATAGTCATCATTCTGACTTATTTCTCAGGAAAGAATATATAGAAATTCCTAGAATTTTCAAGGAATTTGCTAAAGTCATGACTCCAAATCCTACCCAGATTCCAAGGTTAGGAGGAGTAGACATACAGATAAGAGATCATCCGATTCTAGACAGATCAACGAGTGCTAGAATTGAGTACGCAAGCCGTATGTCTGTTTCGGAAGACAGGATTATGGCATATAAAGGGAAGGAGTTCATCAAAGATCTAACTCCTCAATCCATTGGGGTAGACAATATAAAGATTAAATGCCCTGAAGGATGGAAAGAAATACGAGTAATATTTGACATTACTGAAAAGATTAATCGTTTTCCATGTGATGACTTATACTACTTGCAGCAGCCATCAATTGGAACCTATGAAGGAACAATTGAAATTGCAGGACACGAGATCAGAGTCTTAGGCACCGCCGGAAAAGACAACGGGGTTATGATTTTGGGATTAAGTTTTCTCGAAAATCATAAACCATGGGTAAGAAAGGATAATGGTATAGAATTTAATCTGAAAGGACACACCATCAGAATTAAATGACTAGTCCATTTTCCATTTATATCTCTGTAGGAATAATATATGAACAATATAAGTCAGAATATTTTGCAGCTTATATTGATTCAGGATCAGGTATTTGTACGGCAAAACCAGGAGTTTTCCCTAGCGAAGCTATGGAATCATTACCCATTATTGCAGGAAGAGATTTTTCCCAGAAAATCTTAGTACTAAATAAGGGTATTAGACAGGCCAATATCATGATTGGAGGAGCATTTGGCACACCTTGGTATAAGGTAAAAACGCCTCCTATTTACTTTCATGATACAGGAGCGGATATTTTGTTAGGTAATAATTTTATACAATCCTTTACAAAATATGTTCAAGATAACAAAAGAAATTTGTTAATATTTACCACAAGTTGTGGAAATGAGATACAAGTGTTGCGCAGAGAAAAGGCATTCAACAGGTTAATGCCTATATTATTTCGCAGCAAACGTGGTGATAATGATGCCAAACTAACCCATCCAAAAATGCAGGATAAAAGAAAGTTTGGTAAGGCTTTGTTGTCTTTTAGACAACAAGGATTCGATGAAGCTTCTATTGAGGAAATTATAAGCCTCAAAGAAGCAATGCAGGAAATGAAGTCATTAAAAATAACTTCATTAGACATTGATGGGGAAACTAAATTGTCCCTAGAAAATGTCAAAAGACTTATCCAGAGAAACTTTAACGAGGAGTGGTATGCAGAGCCCGTTAGAGTTTCTGACTGCCCGTTAGAGCCCGTTAGACTTGTCCCTAGAAAAATAACTTCATTAGACATTGATTTATGAAGCCACGAAAATGAATTGAATATGCAGAGCCCGTGTTCTTTAGAACATTGACTCTGACTGCTCGGGGACGATCAGTATTAAATGTGAGGATGGTGATAATGGCCAGAAATGACCATTATTTTCAATCCATTTCCGTGTCTGAAATGGGAATTTGATCGCATTCCGGTCTTACATCAAGTAAGAAAGCAGTTGAATTGGACTGATTTATGCATAATTGTAAAAATAATAAGCTGGTGTGAAAAAGGCATAAATATGTAATTTTATTACATATTTATGTTAGAAAAATCCAAAAACATGAGAAAAAGAAAAGAAAAGAAAAAGGAATGAAACAGATGGGAAAAAGAGAGAAAAGCCCACAAAAAGAACAATTTCGGCCCATCCGGCCCAATCCAGCAGGCCCATGAATGCCTTTGTCGCGGAAGCCCCTTTGTCGCGATGCATGTTCCGCGACAAAGGAGGGTTCCGCGACCAAGCAAGCTCAGATGAAGAAGGAAACCAGTCAAGCCCCTTTGTCGCGATACCTTTGTCGCGATGCCTTGTTCCGCGACAAAGGCATGTTCCGCGACAAAGATGCACCTTTAGAGACACAAGACCCAGTCGAGAAGCTTTGCCACATGCAGTGTGTTCCGCGACCAAACTTGATGCTCCGAGACAAAACTGTGATGTGTGTGATGTCTTGAGACACAATGGGCTCGAATCAAGGCCCATGAGCTTAGGGTTTCCCCTCTATAAATATGAGGTGGTTCTCTTGAGCTAAGGGTTGGTTGGGAAAAATTAGTTAGAAACTCTCTTGGAGACAAGGCAGCAAGGAGTTCCCTCTTAGGTAGTGTAGTTTAGATTTAATCTTTTGTATTATTTAATTTTTGTTCATAGTTTAGTTTAGTTTAGTGTTCATTTTGGGTTTTGTAGTTTACAGTAATTTAGATAGCCACTTTACTATATGTTTTGCTTTCTAAACTCTTGTTTTAGGGTTTGTAATACCCAAATCATGGGTATTAACAACACCCACTTAATAAAATGGGAAAACATTCTTCAGTTGTGTCCCAAAAACATGAAATGGGTCTCACACCCCATGGATTTATGCTTTCTTTTTCATTTTGGGGTCATTTGATCTCCATTATGCTATTTTTATGCTTACTGTTTACATTTTATGGATAATGTTGTGTGTATGTGTGGTCAAACCCTAGATTAGGATGTATGCTTTAATTTAAATTCTGCCCAGTTTCTTTATTTTTGTTCGAGCATGTTCTTCCATATTTTGAATGTTGCTTGCTTGTTTTTAGCTTAGAATAGCTCTTTAATCTGAAATAGGGTGAGATCACGCTGTTTGCATGCCACTGTTCATTTCTGCTTTTTCTGACTTTTGTCCTGAACCACCTCTGTCGCCAACCGCCTCTTGTCGCGGAACCACGTTCCGCGACAAAATGGTTGTTCCGCGACAAAGGTGTCTAAAGACACTTATCTTCATATTTTAAAACCCTGTGTCGCGAAACACTTTGTCGCGGAACCACGTTCCGCGACACAACCCTGTTTAGCGACAAAGGAGCCAAACTCTTGCATTTTGTCTGCATGGCTTTTTGTCGAGGAACACCATTGTCGCGGAACCACGTTTCGCGACAAAATCTCATTCTGAGACAGAAAAATTATGCCTTGTTCATTTCAGAAAACCCTTGTCGCGGAACACCTTGTCGCGAAGCCACGTTTCGCGACAAAACTTTCCATGCATAGCGACAAGGACCAAATACTTTAAATTTTCTGAAAATCCTTTGTCGCGAAACACTCTTGTCGCGGAACCACGTTCCGCGACAAAAACCTTGCTTAGCGACAGAGAGGCGTTATGCTGCCAAAAATTCTAAAAATTTGTCGAGATACCCATGTCGCGGACCTCGGTCCGCGACAAAATTTATGATATCGCGACAAAGACTCCCTTCTCTATTTAATCTCAATCATTCTATATTTCCCTTCCTATATTATATTGCATCACTCACACCTTAACCCCACGGGTCAAGGTGTAAAACTCTAGAATTGCAATATAGGGTGTTATGCTGCCCAAATTTTGATTCTCCATTTTCATCGCTTAACTAATTGAACCCTTGAGTCATTAATGATTAAAGATTGAGATTAGCAATAATTAACATCAATAATCATCATGATTAGAGGACATTTGTTCAATTGCCATTAAAACACTCCTTTATAAATAAAATCTTGATGACTTAAGCAGATAATTCGGACTGTAATTAATTATGGTAGGAGGGATTATTTAAGATCATCAATTGTGGACCCAATCCACAACCTTGCATGAGAAACCAATGTCTCTCATACAAGGAATCTTCTTTTATTTCTTGTTGATTTTGTCTTTGCGTGTTGTGTGTAACAATTAGCAATGATACATCAGATTAATGTTGGCGGGTATTCCCTCATGGATAACTAGCTCGTAATCTGAGTATTAATTACTAAGTGTTATTTTACATGGTCTGAATAGCGGTTGGAGGAAGCCTTGGCGGTTCGTTCACTCGGGATTATAATAGCTGCTCAGCTAATCCCTATTCAGATACATTTTTCTTTTCCTTATCTTAATTTCCAAACCCAAATTCCAATCTGTAATAGGAGTCAGTTGACATCCGTCAATGCTAACTGATGATCATTATAGAGAAGAAGCATGTAGGTTTTACCAGAATTCACAGACAGTGGAGACCCAACTGATATTGACACTATCATTATAGGGTTCAAACTGTCTAAATTCATTCCATCCGAGTTATCAGGATACTGAATCGCAGATGTTTGCAATTCACCTAATCATTCTGCCAGTACTTTGGTCCTCTGGCCATTCATGATTGTGTTTCATCTTCTGTCTAGACCCGTTATATTATTTTGGGTCATCTTATTTTACACTCTCATATATCCGTATGCATGCTATTATTATGTAAATATTGTGGTCTATGCTATTCTGGGATCCTTCCCTTGGACATTAGAAGTCTGTATTTAAACAGATATTGCATATTAAATTTCCAACAAAAATTCATTTATAAAATCCGGATCAGCGTAAGGGATAAATTCCTCAGTTATGACTAATTCATATTCCGTCGAGGGTTGAGTTTTGGGAAATTAGAAGCAGAGTCAGCGATTAGGTCTCACCTAGACTGAAAGGGTCTGTGTTTTAATTGAGAGTCTAGTACCTATCAGGGAATGATTTTCAAAATCCATTATTTTCCAAAATTGCTGTGTGTTGGGAATTTATGATTACGTATTACACCGAGATGGGGTCCACATGGATTCAAATACAGTGTAGTAAATAATCTTAGAAGAACAACACCCAGGCCTTGGTTATTTTCTAAGATAGGGTTGAGTATTCTTTCAACTTCTATTCTCCTTCACCAAAGCCTACTATTGAGTCCTGAATGAGTGCATCCGGAACGAATTAATTTGTTAGTTCGTTTCATTAGTTTGTATCTCATAACCACCCGGAAGGAAGTGAACACTGCGAGCATTTCACCAAGAGCCGGGAATTCTTGATCCATACCCAGTCATCTTGACTGGGTGCTGTCTTTTACTACCAGGGTCAGATTTTCAAAACCTCCGAGTGATAGGAATTTAAAATGCTTTCTTTACTGCTTTCTTTTAATTGCTTTCATTAGAGGTCACTCGGTTGTGTTGAGAGTTGCGTAACTGCTACTAGAATAGACAGTTAAGGGATAGCTCAGGGTTCGATTAGAATATTTGGGTGTGACATGGGGGAATGACAGTAGTACTTGACATCTCAATAAATGACTTGTCAGGTGTTGCTCATCCACCACAGACGAAATAACATACCCAGGCCAGGGCAGTTACAAATCTGTGGTATCTTAGAACTTGCATTCTTAAGAACATGTAAACTCATATTGTAAGTACCTGTCTATCAAAGGGAAATCAATACTGAGATCATGAGAATCAGCTATCTGACAGGATTATCCTAAAACAAAGATCTGCGTATTAAATGGAAGTTTAATCATGCATTATCTAAATCTTGTCCAATTTTTATTATCTTCTTCCTGTCCCTTCTGTCACATTATAACTGCTTTCTTAGAATAATTTTATTGCTTTCTTAGATTAAATTTAATTCACTTTCTAGAGTAGCTTTATCCGCTTTAATCTAAATGCTTTGTCAGTTTAGTTTACATTCAGTCAGTAGTTGTTAGCAATCTTCTCACACTGATTTGAGCAATACGAATGGAAAATCTAGTAAAACGACGTGGGCCCTGCTTCTATCGCACATCCTCCAGTGAACGATCCGGTCTTACTATAAATTACTGCAATTTTTGACACCGTGTGCTTTCGGGGGCACAGTTTCGTAACACGAGTAGTAAAAACGCATGAAACTTTTGACAAATTTCACTAACACGAGTTTTTCTAAAATATCCCAGGTTAAATTTATTGAATGAAAAGAGTTATGATTCGTGGGACAGGGTTTAAGGATATATTTCACTTTTTATTACTCATGTGGGGTACTCAGATTTCAAATGGCGCTGTGATTCTCCCTGGCATGAAACTTTTGACAACTTTCACGGTGCAGCCGGGATAGATAGTTTAATCTTGACCATCAGTCTGTCACACTGAAGGTCCCCGGCCATAGGCATCATGAAATTTATCATAGTTTCACGTCATGAAGATCATTGCCATGAAACTTTTGACAAGTCCACATTACATGAATATTTTCTGAAACATCATAATCCTGGTTTTCCATTTTATTTAATGAAACCAATTTATGAAGGCGGAGTTGGGATTAGGGATATATTTATAGGTTGTCACGTTTTTATTACTCGTGTTAAGAAACTGTGCCCCCGAAAGCGCACGGTGTCAAAAATTGCAGTATTTATATTAAGTACCGGATCGTTCACTGGAGGATGTGCGATGGAAGCAGGGCCCACATCGTTTACTAAGATTTTCCACTCGGTTACTCAATTCAAGTTTGTGTTTTAAACTACCATCTACTTGACAGAATTTAAATTAAGCTATGAAAGCAATTGAAATAAAGCAGATAGAATTATTCTAGAAAGCGAATAAAATTTAATCTAAGAAAGCAATAAAATTAATCTAAGAAGGCGATTAAGATTATTCTAAGAAAGCAGATTTAAAATATGACAGAAGGGACAGGAAGAAAAGAATATAAATTGGACAAGATTCAGATGAAACACAGTTAAACTTCCATTTTGTTACACAGATCTTAGCTTGGGATAATCCATCAATTAGCTAACTCTCATGTTTCCTATACTATGTTCCCTTTAACAAACAGGTACTGACAGTAAGGATTTACATGCCTTAAGACAACAAAATCTAAGATACCACAGATATAAAACTGCCCCCGCGCAGAGGTATGCTATTTATCTGTGGTGGACAAGCAACACCTGATAAATCATTAGTTGAAATGCCAAGTACTGCTATCATTCTCCCATGTCACACCCAAAGATTCTAATCAAGCCCTGAACTATCCCTTAACTATCAGTCCTAGTAGCAGTTACACAACTCTCAATACAACCGAGTGACCTCTAAAGAAAGCAGTTAAAAGAAAGCGGTAAAGAAAGCGGTAAAGGAAGCATTTAAAATCCTATCACTCGGAGGTTTTTGAAAGTCTGACCCTGGTAGTAAAAGACAGCCCCCAGTCATGGTGACTGGGTGTGGATCAAGAATTCCCTATTCTCGGTGAACCGCTCGCAGTGTTCACTTCCCGTCGGGTGGTTATGAGATACAAACTAATGAAACGAACTAATAGATTAGTTCGTTCCGGATGCACTCACTCAGGACTCAAAAATAGGCATTGGCAGAAGAGGATAGCAGTTGAAAGGAACTCAACCCTATCTTAGAAAATAACCAAGGCCTATGTATTGTTCCTCTAGAATTATCTATCACACCGTACTTGAATCCAAGTGGACCCCATCTCAGTGTGATATTTAATACCAGATTTCCAACACAAAGCAATTTTGGAAAATAATAGATATTTGAAAATCACTCCCTAAACAGGTACTAGACTCTCAATTAAAACACAGATCCTTTTAGTCTAGGTGAGACCTAATCGCTGACTCTGCTTCTAATTTCCCAAAACAACCCCCAGTCGGATATGAATTAGTCATAACTGTGGAATTTATCCCTTACTTAGATCCGGATTTTATAAATGAATTTTTGTTGGAAATTTATTGTGAGACATCTGATTAAAATCGAGACTCCTGTGTCCAAGGGAAGGATCCCAAAATAATATTGACGACAATATCTACATAATAATATCATGCATAAATTTATAGAGAAGTGTAAAATAAAATAACCCGAAATATACGGCGGGTTTAGACAGAAGTTGGAACACAAAGATGAAATAGCCGGAGATGAGAAGAATTTTGGCTAAAGAGAGTGCCAGAAATAACTGGGGTGATCTGGACTGCAAACATCTGCTATCCAGTTCCCAATTATTCCAGATGGAATGATTTTTAGACAGAAAAGGAATTTTAAGTGACGGTGACCACCGTCATTCAGCTCCCTTTTGTCTGTGAATGGAAGAAAAACCCACATATTTTCTTGTTGTAATAATTCTCAAATAATGTTGGTCGACATCATTTAATAATACTACAACTTGAATTCAGGTTTGAAATTAAAATAAAGAAAATAAAACTGTATCCGGATAGGAATCAGCTGAGCAGCTATTATAATCCCGGATGGACGAACCGCCAAGGCTTCCACCGACCACTATCCGGACCATGCAAAATAACATCTAGTAATTAATATACAGACCACGAGCTAGTTTGTCCGTGTGGGAATACCCGCCAACATTAGTCTATTATATCTCTTACTAGTTGTTTCACACAACACGGAAAGGACAAAATAAATAAAAGAAAGTATTTTCGGGTCATCTTGTATTAAAGACTTTGGTTTCTCATGCAAGGGTATGGAATTAAATCCATAATTGCTCTTTATGTCTAAATAATCACTCATTCCATAATTAATTAATTAATACAGTCCGGATTATATACTTAGATCATTAGAGTTTAATTTTGTAGAAAAGTCTTTTAATGGAAATTGAACAAAATTCTTTATATCAATTTAATCATGGGTTGAGATAATTGGATTTCAACCTCAAAAATATTAATACAAAGGTTCAATTAATTAATGGGGTGAGATGGAGAATAAAAATCTGGCAAAAAGGTGCCAAGCCTGTCGAGAAACAAGTCTGTCGAGAAACAGAAATTGTGTCGCGTATCGTGGGTCCGCGACAGGATGATCTCGACAGAAAGGTGGGAAATAAGAGAAATTGGATATTTTGAAAATTTGGGGATTTCCTGTCGCTATATGTAATTCCTGTCGCGAGGCATGGCCTAGCGACTGGAATTTAGCGCCAGGAGGTTCAGAAGTTAAAATTTGAGGCCAGTCGCTAGCCATAAATTGTGGCGCGAAACGTGGTTCCGCGACAGGAGGTTGGCGACTGGGGTTTTCAGAAATTGACCAAGGCATAATTTCCCAGTCATGAAGTTGAAATTGTGTCCTGAACCATGGGTTCAAGACATGAGTTACATGACTGGAGCACTTGGAAAAGAAATTACAAAATTTTGATCCCAGTCGCTAGACTAAGAGTGTGTCGAGAACCATGGGCTCTCGACAGGGTTGCCTATCGACCAGGTTTTAGATAAAGAGACAGGGATCCTTAGTCACTCGTGTCGCTAGACTGCTTTTCTGACGCTAGACGTGGTCTCGCGACAGGAAGAGGGTAGCGACATAGGTGTGGTTCAGGACACACGTCAGAAAAGAGAACAGTGGCATGCATAGTACGTGACCTCACCCTATTTCAGATCAAAAAGTATTTCTACCCCAGAAATAACCAAACTGAAATTGAAATGCCAAGAACATGCTTGAACAAAATTAAACAAAGCTGGAACAATATTTAAAATAAAGCAAAATCTTAATCTAGGGTTTAATCACGTACGGCATGCACTATTACTCAAAAATGGGAACATATTACATACTAAATAAGAAATAAGGATCAAATAACCCATAGGAAAAGAAGAGCAGTAAATCCATGGGTTAATGACACCCATTTCATGTTTTTGGGACACATTTTCATATTAACTTCCCATTTAGTGGCAGGTTTGTGAATACCCATCATTTTGGATGTTACAAAAACCTAAAAGCAAAGTTTTAGAAACTGAAAACAAGGTAGAAGATGGCTACCTAACCTGATGAAATAGGAAACAACATTAAAATAAACTAGCCTAAACTGGACTAGGGCATAAATTAAATAATACAAAAAAAATATTAAAGCTAAGCTAGTGCTAACCTAAAAACTACAACTACCTACGAACTGAACTCTACACTTGTCTTCAAGAATGTATTTTATTTTTCTCTCCTCCACCCCTGAGCACATAGGAATCACCACATATTTATAGGGGTGAAACCCTAGGCCCATGGGCCTTGATCTGAGGCCCGTGTCGCAAGTCATCACACACATCTCAGCCGTGTCGCGGGTCACGCGATGTGGCGCGAACTGAGGCATTATGCTGCAAAGCTTCTCGACTGGGTCTGGTCTTCAATTCTGTGTCGCTAGCCTGTCCTGTCGCGAGACCATGGATCGTGCCACGGGACTAGCGACAGGGGTCTGGGGTCAGTTTCTCCTTCATCATGCTGGTGTGGCGCGGAACCCTCCTGTGTCGCTAGACCATGGTTTCGCGCCACGGACCTAGCGACAGGATGTCCCAGGGCTGGTTCCTTTGCATTTCATCATTGTGGCGCGAGCCTACCCCCTGTCGCGGGACCATGCTTAGCGCCAGGATGCCAGTCTCGCGACTGGCTCGCCTTATTGGGCCTGATGGGCCGGTACATGTATTTTTGTGGGTTTTCTCTCTTTTCCCATCTTTTTGTATTTTGTGGGCTTGTTTTTATTCTTTTGTCCATCTTTTTCATTCCTTTTTCTTTTCTTTTCTTTTTCTCATGTTTTTGGATTTTTCTAACATAAATGTGTAATAAAATTACATATTTATGCATTTTTCATACCAGCTCGATATTTTTACAATTATGCATAAATCAGTCCAATTCATCTGCTTTCTTATTTGATATAAGACCGGAATGCGATCAAATGCCCGTTTTAGACACGGAAATGGATTGAAAATAATGGTCATTTCTGGCCATTATCAACATCCTCACATTTAATACTGATCGTCCCCGAGCAGTTAGAGTTAATGTTCCTAAGAACACGGACTCTACATATTCAATTCATTTTCGTGGCTTCATAAATCACATTCTTTTTGGATTGGGATGAGATAATCAAAAACTACAAGTATTAAGTTCCCTTGATTGCAGTGTTTAATGAAATGATACTCGCTCACTATATCGGGCCTACAAATCAAACATTATTATCAACCCTTCATGAATATCGTGTTTGAAAGATGCAAAGATTAAAGATGAGAATTGAGGGATGACAAGAACATTTTTAATGAAACAGAGCCTCACTTATACGAGAATCGGAAAATTCACTCACTCTCAATTGGGATTTGATCATGAACGCTCAAAATCAATTTTAATTAAATTATCCCATAAGCTTGCAATCAGACCAACTCGCCACCGGCTCATTTCCTCAAATCGAGATCTCGAGGTCTTATTTAAGGGTTGTAATGGGGCATACGGCTGTAACATAGGTAGGAAAGGGAATTATTGGGCTAAGAAGTGGCAAGAATTTAATTCCATCATAACTTGGCATATTTATTTGAAAATTTATGATCATCAATGTATTTCTTCTTTCTTTCTTTTGCTTTTCTTTACTATTGCATGACATTAGACTATGTCTAATTTGCTTTGTCATTTGCAATTTATTTGTGTTGAATTGAATTCAACATTTTTCTCTCTTTTTTTTTTGATCGGATTATTGAATACCGATTTTATGAATTGATGATCATAAATTGTAATGCCTTGATAAAATCATTCTTACACACTTGGGTTTAAAGATTTTGGTCTTTTTGTAAGGTTAGGAATAATATAGAGGGCTTCAAAGAAAAATCAGGCTTAAGGCTTAAATTGGTTAATCCTAAAGGGAACATATTTTTGGGTTTGGATTTCAAACGAAGGCCAAGAATTTGGGGTTTTTCTAGGTGCCTCGATCATATGCTCAATTTTTGGAATATGGCATGGTCTTGAATTGGTCCCAATCGCAAGTTCTAGTTTCCTTTGATCAAAATGATTCACACATCAAAGAAAATGAATGAGTGGAAGTGACTCATGGCTCAAATCTCACAAGGTTAGGTTGATTTATGTCATACAGTGTTCTCAAGTTTAATCAAAGCTTAATTCTAATAATTTATTCAATCGGGATCTCTAACATGCAGATTTATTACCCAATAAGCTGATCGCATCATTAAATTTTTATAGCTCAAAACCTCAGGAATTCATGTCATGCATGTTTTCAATTATATTATCCCAATTTAAAAGTTTGAAAATTTAATCATAAGCCTAAATTCAACATGTGAATTTAGAGCTGGTTTATGCATATTTTTTTCTGGTTGTTTAATTTAAAGCAGTAAAGAGGCACTGTTGACATACGGAGCATGTCAACAGTATATTTTTGGCCTGACAGTCACTTATTCATCTTGGACTGTCAGACATCTTTTCAGAAATAAAAGAACTAATAGAAACAAGAGTGTTGTTGGGGCTGCAAAATCCCAAATTGAAAACAATAATTATATCAATTACAAGAGATTTCATTTGCAATCAAAGTGAACTTGCACAAATGGATTGAAATTCTCTTATATGATATTTACAAGTAAGCTCGCAATGATAAGATCGAGACGCACTCATTCAGTCGGACCCTGGGGTTAGTTGGAAGGACCAGCATCGTCTTTCGGTGGAGCTGGTGGCTGCGGGAGTTGTTTAACAAGTGCAGACAACACGTACTCCATCATCTTTTGTTGCCTCTCTTCACTTTCCAGTCTTTCTTTATGCATGCGTTCTTCTCTGTCCAACAGCAGCTTTCTGAACTCATCATCCCGCCTCCTCTGCTCGGCTCTCTCTTCGGCTCTTTCCTTTCTTTCATCCTCCTTTCCCATAATCATTGTGTCTGCCAGTGTCCTTATGCTGTCTGTGACTGTCTTGCTCATGCTGCTCATGAGTTCCACCACAAGGGAGTCAGCCGGATACTGTGAGACATTTTGACTTGCAGGTGGGACTTGGACTGAATGAGGTGGAGGTTGAGCTGGGGGTGGAGGTGGAATTTCCGTATGCTCCTGCTGGTGCTCTTCTTGTACTGCGTTTGAAGGTCCCGCATCAGTACGGGCTTTCTTTGTTCCCTTCTTGGCCTTAGATGGCCTGATTCTCTTGCTTGCGGAAGGTGCTTGACCACCGGATATGAACGAAGATTGGGCTTCAGAGTCGCCAGGCAGCTGAGGCAATGAGTATGTGATTCTTTCGCTCAGAGGGAGTCTTGGCACACTGATAGGAGGGTTCACCTTTACTGGCTTATCGGTTGCAAACGCACTTAAATCGACGCCCTGGCTTATGCAGATTCTTCGGATTAAATTTGGATAGCATAAGACTTGCTTGTCCTCTATCCGGGTCGTCAGAACTTCAAAGACATGCCTTCCTATGTTTAGCTTCACTCCATGCCACAACTTTGCGAGTCCTACAAGAACGCTTCCAGACGTTGTGTGTGGGTGTGAGTTGGGCCGGATTTTCGACTTATAGAACTCATAGGTTGGTATGAAGTGCAATTTCAACCAGTTTGTATCGAACGTATGGTCCGAAGCGGGTACCCTTGTCATACTGTTTGCTATAGCTGCAAACAATGCAGCCTTCTTGGTCTTCCCTCTCTTCATCAGAATTTCTCCAGCAGGGAATTCGTCTCGGATATCCGGGGTTTCGAAAAATGCATTCAACCATTCGGGTGAGATGTTGATAACATGACCCCGAATCCAGGTCCTTCTGTGATTCGCTTCAATGTTGCAGAAGAATTCGCGCGTTAGTTCTACAAATCCATCTTCCTCATGGTGCAACATGAAGTTCCCCCATTCTTGGTTTCTGTAGAAGGTTTCAACTGTGGGGTGGAGCAAGACCTCTGGGCTGAATCCCTTATCTGGTACAATCGTCTTTAATAACTTTGCGTAACGTTCAGCCCCTTCTATGCGCCCATTGAATTTAACCTCCAAGTCTGCATTGTTCCGTTTCTTCTTTTCATATTGCTTTGTCACTCCCATCCGGTGCCTTATAGTGTGTTCAGACCAAAATTCAATTGGTCTAACAGATCCAATTGACTCCAAGTCTTCACTCGTGTGCCAATCTGTTGACCCACTTGGGCTTCCTTGGACAGGCTCATTGCTGGATCCTGCCTCATGCTCCTCATGAATTTGTTCTCCTCTTTCCTCAGCTGCGTCATTTTTAGATCCCTCCTCAACCTGTTTAATTACATTATTCATTTTGTTGTGCTCAGTCATTACAGGCTTTGAAAAATTAAAAACAGGAAAATAAGGATCAACACTAGTTGATACCTCCTCCTCCTCCCTCAAAATGTTTTCAGCTGCAGCTTCTGCCACAATATTCCGAACATTCTCCTTGAGTGCAGAGGCCATAGGGTGTTCACTTGGTTGCTGATAATGGCCAAAATTGACCATTATTTTCAATCTATTTCCGTGTCTAAACATGGGCATTTGATCGCATTCCGGTCTTATTTAAATAAGAAAGCAGTTGAATTTGACAGATATTTGCAAGTTTGTATAAATAATAAGTTGGTATTGAAAAACACAAAAATATTGCTATTTTA
This sequence comes from Hygrophila difformis, assembly GCA_030278955.1. NCBI lineage: Eukaryota > Viridiplantae > Streptophyta > Magnoliopsida > Lamiales > Acanthaceae > Hygrophila > Hygrophila difformis. The sequence continues at coordinate 31,273,616 of JAOANR010000001.1, read as the reverse complement.
TTATATTTGTGTTAAAAAATCCAAAAACATGATAAAATTATTAAAAATCTCACATTTGATAATTATGGTTTGGTAATATTTGTTCGGTGGAACGCGAGTCCATTAAACGAAGCACAAGCCAAATAATCAAGTGGAATAAATATCTATGTTTATATTAATTTATGCTTTGATGTATATATTTTTTTGTCCATTTCCTTCTTTAATTAAAAATGATTGGTTAACTACTCAATTTTAAATTATTGCAGGTGGCCCAAAGAATTAAACAGTCCAATCCATTTAATTTAATCTGGCCCAATGCTTTCAATCCAAAAATCCCCTAAACCTATTACAACCAATTGTCCAAGCCCAACACCACCACCCTAGCCCATACACCCCAAGCCCATTACACCACCCCAAACCTAACCCTAACCCTAACCCTAACCGCCGCCGCCACTGCACCGCCCCTACCGCCGCCGGCCGGCCGCCGCCACCTTCAACATCATCACCATCTTCTCCGATCCCCGCACTCGCCTCCAACTCCTCCTCCGCGAGCAGCAGCAACAACAACCCCTCCATCTCAGAACACCACCACCAATCCGATCATCTCCTCCGCCGCACCAACAGCAGCGCCGCCACAGCCCCTTCTTCAACATCACAGCCTCCTCCGGCAGCCCCCCCCTCTTTCATCCTCAACTCCGGCCACAGCCCCTCCGTCCATCCACTTCCACCACCACCGAGCGACCTCCTTCACCATCTCATCCCAACACCACCGGACTGCCGCCATCACCTCCATTCATCTCACCACCATCCGGTCAGCCGCTGCCTCCGCCTACTCTCTGTCCGCCGCCGCCGTATGCTGCCTCAGTCACCACCGCCACCATTTTCGCCGCTCGCCGCCGCTCCGGCCAGTCCGCCGACCACCACAACTCACGGCAGCAGAAGAATGGAGGAAGAAGAAGAAGAACCCCAACTTTTGACGAGTTTCATTAACAAGAGTAATTTTCTGAAATCTCAAGCGTGGATTTATTAAATGAAAAGAGTTATGATGTAGGGAAGGGGTTTAAGGATATGTTATAATTCCCGTTTTATTACTCATATGGGGTGTTTTAATCTCAAACGGCGCTGTGGTCCTCCCCGCCATGAAACTTTTGACAAATATCACGGTGCAACCGGGATTGACCTTCAGTCTGTCACCCTGAAAGTCCCTGGTATCTGCACCATGATACTTCTCATAATTTCATGTAACGAAAGCACCTGCCATGAAGCTTTTGAACATCTTCCCACTGTATGAGTATTTTCCCAAAATGTTGTGTTTTTATTTTACTCGTGTCAAGAAACTGTGCTCCCGAAAGCGTACGGAGTCAAAAATTGCAGTAATTTATAGTAAGTACCGGATCGTTCACTGGAGGATGTGCGATGGAAGCAGGGCCCACGTCGTTTACTAAGATTTTCCACTCGGTTACTCGTTTCAAGTTTTGCAAGGGTTTCTAACAACTACTTGACATAATTTAAAACAGATCATGAAAGCAGCAAAAAATTATTCTACAAAGCAAGATGAACTGGATCGAAGAAAGCAATTAAATCTATACTACGAAAGCAATATAAAATTATGCTACACTATCTAGAAAGCAGATTTAAATATGACAGAAGGGACAGGGAGGAAATAATGAAGATTGGACAAGATTCAGATGAAACACAATTAAACTTCCATTTTTAATACACAGATCTTAGTTTGGGATAATCCTCCAGTTAGCTAACTCTCATGCTTTCTACACCATGTTCCCTTTAACAGACAGGTACTTACGGTAAGAATTTACATGCTCTTACGACAACAATTTCTAAGATACCACAGACTTATAACTCCCTCCACAGGCCTTGTGAAGTTACATTACATATCTGTGGTGGACAAGCAACACCTAACATATCATTAGTTGACATGCCAAGTACTCCTATCATTCCCCCATGTCACACCCAAAGTTTCAAATCAAGCCCCAAACCATTCCATAACTCTCAAACCTTTTAACAGATGGACAGCCCCTAATTCTTCCGAGTGACCTCTATGAAAGCATTTAAAAGGAAAGCAGTAAGAAAGCTGTAAAGAAAACATTTAAATCTATCACTCGGAAGCATTAAAAACGTCTCTTTCCGTTAGTATAAAAGAGCCCCTGGTCTTGGTGACCAGATGCAGATCAAGAACCCCCGAGATATCAATAAGCCACAGGGCTTACAACATCTGGGTAGTTATGAGATACAAACTAAATGAAACAGATCCATAAATGAACCTATTCCGGATGTACTCACTCAAGACTCAATTCTAGACTTTGGCAGAAGAGGATAGTAGTCGAAGGAATACTCGACCCTACCTTAGAAATTCACCAAGGCCTATATGTTGTTCCTCTAGTATTATTTATCACATCTCATCTACACCCAAGTGGATATTGACTTAATGCGATATCTAATATCAGATTTCCAACACACAGCAATTTTGAGAAGCAAATGAATATTTGAAAATCATTCCCTAGACAGGTACTAAATTCTCAATTAAAACACAGATCCTTTCAGTCTAGATGAGACCTAATCGCTGACTCTGCTTCTAAGCTCTCAAAATCAACCCCCAGTGGAATATGAATTAGTCATAACTGTTGAATTTATCCCTTACTCAGATCCGGATTTTATAAAAGAATTTTTATTGGAAGTTTATTATGCAACATCAGATTTAAATCGAGACTTCTGTGTCCAAGGGGAAGGATCCCCAAAATAGCAATAAGACCAGAACATCTACATAATAGTATCATGCATACAAGTATATGAAAAGGAAAATAAAGTACCCCAAAATATATGGTGGGGTTAGACAGAATGTGATACACAAAGGTGAATTAGCCTGAGATGAGAAGAAATCGGCTAAAAAGAGTGCCAGAGATAGTTGGGGTTTTCCGGACTGCAAACATCTGCTGTCCGGTTCCCAATTTTCCCAGATGACTGATTTTAGACAGAAAGAATTCCAAACAACGGTGACCGCCGTCATTTAGTTTTCTTTTGTCTGTGAGTGGAAGAAAAACCCACATATTTCTTGCTGTAATATGTCTTAACTGATGTTGGTCGACATCAGTTAATACCATTGCAACTTGAATTCAGGTTGAGAAATTAAGATAAGGAAAATTAAAACTGTATCTTATTAGGAATTGGCTGAGTGACTAATCGAAACTCTTAGTGAAGAGAACGCTCGCCGGAGCTTCCACCAACCACTAACCAGATCATGCAAAATAACAGATAAATGATTGACACACAGAAGACGGGTTAATCGATATCCTTGTGAAGGGACCTTTCACCAACATTAATCTGTGGTGTTTCTCATTATCCGTTCATACACACAATGAAAGAGAAAAACATAAAAGTAAGAAAATATTTTTGATATTGTGTGGGTGTTAAGCACACAATAAGTGGACACTAATGGGTTGAAATGTGTAATGGATAGAAATCAGATGAATTGGGCCTAAGCCCAATACATCCATGCAACTTACACAAATCATGGAAGAAAAATATTTTTTTTGAATTTTCAAGATAAAGGGATAGTTCAATTCGAATTATTGGGGTAATTTGAATTGAGAATGCATGAATGATGAAGTATTACTTTACCCAATTGATCATTGCTAGAAATTGGGGCATCATCTAATTCGAATTATTGACCAATTCGAATTAATTCGAATTGGACAACTCGAATTGGCGAAGTCCTTTTCTTGCTCAAATTGACTAAGGCATTTACCTCAAGGGGAAGGTGAATTCGAATTGTCCAGCAATTCGAATTAATTCGAATTGCACAATTCGAATTGGTTAGAGATGGAAAAATAAACCAAGGCATTAAGGGATGGCAATGGATACAATGTGGTTTTCAAGCCAATTCGAATTGTTGAGCAATTCGAATTAATTCGAATTGGATAATTCGAATTGGTTGGAAACCACATGAAGAGAATAATTTTTGGTGTGCAATTCGAATTTCTTGGGCAATTCGAATTAATTCGAATTGCCTAAATTCGAATTGCATCCCATTTTCTCATTTAAGAAAATTTTTGTGCTCACAAGTGTTAGTTTGATTTCCACTGTGCGGTTTATGATGGATAAGATTTACCAAATCCTTCATTTCACATCAATGTCATCTCACAGTCACACTTGTGAGTATTTTGTGTTTATCAAGAAATATGCATGTACAATGGGTAGTAGCATGATTTAAACCCAAAAACTACAAACATGAAATTTAAAGACTAATCTACCAACAATAATGAAAAATCTAAGAACTACAAGCATAATAAGGAGGAACACCAACATTATCTAAGGGAACAATAATAAAAATAAAAATTTAGATCTAGGCCAAAAATAAACTAAAATGAAACTAAAACCTAGAGAAAGGCATTATCTCTAAAATTATCTAGCTATCCAAGAACAATAAAAATAAAAGTAGATCTAAGGCTACAAACATGCTCAAACCCACATTCATACATTTATTAAAACTAAGAAAGCAAAATAAATAAAAGAGCAAGAGAACCCATACCAAATTTGTGAAACATTTTCTTGTATTTCATCCACTAGAAAGCATTAAAAGTTCAAGAACAACCCATTATTTGGGTGTTCTCAAATTTATTCTAAACTAAAAAGCTGTAAAAATATGGAAAAGTGGCTACACTAAGAAATTAAAAACAACTATTTACAAACTACATTACAACTACAACTAAGAAAATTAAATTACACTGCAAAAGATAAAGAAAATCTACTCTAAACTAGCCAAAAAGCCACTGTTCTCTCCAAGAACAGGGAAGAAGAATTTGGGACTGTCTGCCCTCTGTTTTTCTCTTGCTGCCTTGAAGTGGAAAATGGAAGGGGTATTTATAGGGGGAAAACCCTAACATGTGAGAGGAGATAGAAATGATTTAATTCGAATTATGCAACAAAAAAGAGGGGTAGGTGCGAATTATGCACAAAAGAAGAGGGACTTTTATGCAAAAATGGAGAGAGGAGGGAAATGGAGAGGGTTTTTGTTGTGGGAAGGGACGGGACTGGAAGTCCAGGAAGGAAAAGACAAGGATTGCTGCTCTTTGGGACCTCAAGTCCTGGGATCTTCCAAACGTTTCACGCGCGGGCCCCACTCCACCTTTTCACTCTCAATTCGACTTCTTCTCTAATTCGAATTAATTCGAACCCAGTTCGAATTAAATCGAACTCAACAATTCGAATTGCTTCTTATATTTTTGCTTCTCTTCCAATTCGGTCTCTTCTCTCTCAATTCGAATTAATTCGAATTGCACCCATTAATTCGAATTGCACCCATTAATTCAAATTGCTCTCTTCTTCTTTTTCTTTTCTCATCTCTTTCCATCCCCCATTTTCTTTCTTCTTCCATTTTCTTTACTGATTCTTCTTCCTCCTCCTCCATTTTCCTTCTTCTCCATTTCTTCTTCACAGACTTCTTCACCATTTTTTCTTTCTTCTCTTCTTTTCCCATCTTCTTTCTCCTTCAATTTCTCAAACATCACCCTTCATCCTTTTCTTCTTCTTCTTCCTCCATTCTTCTGCTGCCGTGAGTTGTGGTGGTCGGCGGACTGGCCGGAGCGGCGGCGAGCGGCGAAAATGGTGGCGGTGGTGACTGAGGCAGCGTGCGGCGGCGGCGGACAGAGAGTAGGCGGAGGCAGCGGCTGACCGGATGGTGGTGAGATGAATGGAGGTGATGGCGGCAGTTCGGTGGTGTTGGGATGAGATGGTGAAGGAGGTCGCTCGGTGGTGGTGGAAGTGGATGGACGGAGGGGCTGTGGCCGGAGTTGAGGATGAAAGAGGGGGGGGGGGGGGCTGCCGGAGGAGGCTGTGATGTTGAAGAAGGGGCTGTTGCGGCGCTGCTGTTGGTGCGGCGAAGGAGATGATCGGATTGGTGGTGGTGTTCTGAGATGGAGGCGTTGTTGTTGCTGCTGCTCGCGGAGGAGGAGTTGGAGGCGAGTGCGGGGATCGGAGAAGATGGTGATGATGTTGAAGGTGGCGGCGACCGGCCGGCGGCGGTAGGGGCGGCGCAGTGGCGGCGGCGGTTAGGGTTAGATTTGGGGTGGTGTAATGGGCTTGGGGAGTATGGGCTAGGGTGGTGGTGTTGGGCTTGGACAATTGGTTGTAATGGGTTTAGGGGATTTTTGGATTGAAAGCATTGGGCCAGATTAAATTAAATGAATTGGACTGTTTAATTCTTTGGGCCACCTGCAATAATTTAAAATTGAGTAGTTAACCAATCATTTTTAATTAAAGAAGGAAATGGACATAAAAATATATACATCAAAGCATAAATTAATATAAACATAGATATTTATTCCACTTGATTATTTGGCTTGTGCTTCGTTTAATGGACTCGCGTTCCACCGAACAAATATTACCAAACCATAATTATCAAATGTGAGATTTTTAATAATTTTATCATGTTTTTGGATTTTTTAACACAAATATAATAAAATAGCAATATTTTTGTGTTTTTCAATACCAACTTATTATTTATACAAACTTGCAAATATCTGTCAAATTCAACTGCTTTCTTATTTAAATAAGACCGGAATGCGATCAAATGCCCATGTTTAGACACGGAAATAGATTGAAAATAATGGTCAATTTTGGCCATTATCAACATCCTCACATTTAATACTGATCGTCCCCGAGCAGTCAGAGTCAGTGCTCCTAAGAGCATAGACGCTGCATATTCAATCTATTTGCGTGGCTTCAAAAATTTCATTCTCTTTATATTGGGATAAGACAATCAAAAACTACAAGTATTAAATTCTCTTGATTGCAGTGTTTAATAAAATGACACTTCTCACTAAATCAGGCATATAAATCAGTCATTATTGATAATTCTTCATGAATATCATGTTTAGAAAAATTCATTGATTTAATTCTAGAATTAAAGTATGACATGAACAGAAATTTAGAAACAGAGCCTCACATATGGTAGAAACGGAAATTTCACTCACTCTCAAATTGGGTTTCAATCACGAACGCTCATAATCAAATTTAATTAAATTATCCATAAGCTTGCGATTGGACCAACTCGTCACCGGCTCATTTCTTCAAATCGAGATCATGAGGTCTTATTCAAAGGTTGTAACGGGGCATACGATTGTAACATTTGGTGGGAAAGGGAATTTATTGGGTTAAGAAGTGGCAAGAATTAATTCTATCATAACTTGGCATTTGTAGAATTTATGATCATCATTATTTCTTTCTTTCTTTTGTTTTTCTTTCTTTTTCTATTGCATGACATTAGACTTTGTCTAATTTGCTTTGTCATTTGCAATTTATTTTTGTTGAATGGAACTCAACACTTTTCTTTTCTTTTTCTTATCTTTATCTTTTTTTTTTTGAATCGGTTTATTGAATACCGATGATACACTTTTGATGATAAAAAATTTAGTGCCTTAATAGAATTCGTTTTTGCACACTTGGGTTTGAATTTTTTAGTCTTTTTATAAGGCTAGGAATAATATAGAGGGCTTCAAAGAAAAATTAGGCTTAAAGGCTCAAAGTGGTTAATCCTAAAGGGGAAAATATTTTTGGGTTTGGAATTCAAACGAAAGCCAAAATTTTGGTTTTCTAAGTGCCTCGATCATATGCTCGATTTTGGGAATATGGCATGGTCTTGAATCGGTCCCAATCGCAAGTTCTAGTTTCCTTTAATTAAAATGATTTTCACACAATCAAAGAAAAGAATGAGTAAAAGTGACTCATGGCTCAAATCTCACAAGGGATGGTTGATTCATGTCATACAGTATTCCTAAATGAAATCTTTGAAAAATTCCTACAATCTATTCAATTAAATTCTCAACATGAAAATTCATTACCCAACAAGATGATTATATCATTAAATTTTTATAGCTCAAAACCTCAAGAATTCATATCATGCATGTCTTCAATTATATTATCCCAATTCAAAAGTTTGAAAATTTAATCATAAACCAAGATCTCATATGTGAATTAAAACTGACAGATTCATGTATGCTTCGTGTTGGGTGCAAATATATAATAATAGAAATAAACAAAATAAAAAAATAATATATATATATATTTATATATATTTTTTTGAAATATTTAAGTGAAGAATCAACATCCTCACATTTTTGAGCCTTGCTCGAGATGTGAGTAAATTAATTCCTACTTAAACAAATTATCGAAATCAA